>JANHFM010006663.1:31061-42916 GCA_032468115.1 Grayia smithii
TTTCAATTGATAACTGACCATAAGCCACTTCTGGGCCTTCTGGCTGGTGACAAGCAGACCCCTCAGGTACTTTCACCCCATATGTCTAGGTGGCCTGTTTTCCTTGCAGCCTACAATTATCAGCTGGTCTATTGCCCAGGTAAAGAATTGTCAAGTGTAGACAACCCCAGCCGTTGCCCTCTTCCACTTGTAGTACAGGATCCAGCCCCAACTTCCTCTGTTCTTTTGATCAAAGATTTCCCTGCCATGGTGACCGCAGCCAATATTACTAAGTATTCTGTCTCTGACCCTACTTTGGCGCAAGTCCTAGACTGGGTTCGCAGGGGGTGGCCTCAAGGGCCTGTACCAGGGGAATTCCTACCATACAAGATAAGGCAGGTTGAGCTGTCTGTATTAAGGGGTTGTGTGTTATGGGGCAGCAGGGTAGTGGTCCCTCCTAAATTACAGTTGCCTGTCTTACAATATTTGCATGAAGGGCATCCTGGCATTGCCAGGATGAAAGCTCTGGGTCACAGTTATGTATGGTGGCCTAGTTTAGACCAGGCCATTTCAAGATGGGTGGAGAAATGCCAGATTTGTCAGCAGTCCCAGCCAGCACCTCCTACAGCCACGCCTAGAGAATGGGAGACTCCTAGGAATCTTTGGTCCAGGATCCATATAGACCTGGCAGGTCCAGTCCAGGGGCAAACTTTATTAATAGTGGTGGATGCATATTCTGTGGAGATAGCCTGCATGGCATCAACCACTTCCGAAGCTATCAGAAGGGTGCTTAGTGACTTGTTTTCCACTCATGGGCTGCCCGACCTTGTGGTCTCGGATAATGGGCCACAGTTCACCTCAGCCCCCTTTCAGAAATTTCTAGCTAAGCAGAGCATCCGCCATGCCCAGGTGGCACCCTATCATCCAGCCAGTAATGGTCTGGCTGAAAGGGCTGTCTGATCAGCTAAGGAGGCTCTGGCCAGGTTCCAGTCAGGAAATTGGCAGGAGAAGATCTCAAAATACCTTCTAACACAATACACTACCCCAAGCCCAACCAACCGTAGCCCAGGTGAGCTTCTCATGGAGCGCCGCCTCCAGACCACACTGGACAGGCTGCACCCAAGTTACACCTCAGACATTCCCCTGGACTCATCCAGCCAAATCCAAACCTTTAAAGTAGGGGACCCAGTGTATGCTAAGAACCATGGGTGTGAACCCCTATGGTTGCCCAGGCAAATCATCCTAATAACGGGACCCTGTTCTTACAGGGTCAAATTGGAGGATGGAAGGATCTGGCGGTGCCACATTGATCATCTCCGGGGATGTTTGCACGTTTGCCCCCCATCACCTACAGGCCCAGTCCCAAACCTAATTGGAGTTCCCTCTCCGGCGCCAAGCTCCCAACTGACTGACACCGCTGATGCACAGGCCCAATTACCATCTCCATTGCCAAATTTACCTATTGTACTAAGAGTTTCCTCACCGTCCGACTCCCCCAATGGTGTTCCACAGTCACCGTCAGTTCCTGAGGTATCGGAACAGACTCCTACTCCACCTTGTTTGAATAGCGCTCCTAGACGATCGGGCAGGCATCTGGTTATTTGCAAGATTACGCATGCACCATCCAGGAGGGGAGGAATGTTGCATATGTGGCCGCTTTTCTGCCTGGCAACCTGGAAGCGCCTCCCATTGGCTGAGACTTGACAGCTCAGCCAGTGGGAGAAATAAGCGCAGGCCATTGGGTACTTGTTTTGACAGCTGCTATATAAATAGCAGCTCCTGTCAGAAGTGTTGTTTGCCATTCCTTACTGCCTTGCTGTAATTACCTAGTTGTTTGCATATTAAAGGGAAGTTCCATTTAGTTCCATCTCGCCTCAGTTATTCGCTTGTTCCCAGAACTTAACATGAGGTATCTCAGATCTAAAAGTATCTATTTCTTTTGTTTCTCTAAAGCAAAGGTGGATCATAGTGCCACATGTAAACATAAAAGTATAGAGTCTAATCCTGGTATTGACCCTTGGGCTATTTTTCCATGCCTGGATGTTCTTGAAAATCTATTTTTGAATGATTGATATGTCATGTCTTTGATTTAATCGATTACAACAAAGAACAAAATATTCTGTTCTAGAGAGAAGAGTGTATCAGAATGGAAATAAAAACAGCATATCTACAATAGTAATAGTAGTATAAAAGTACATTCACTGCAATCTGTACAATCATTATTCCCAATATACAGGAATAATAATAATAATAACATTGAGTAATTTTTTAAAAATATTTCAGTGTATTTGAATGAGGAAAGCCAGCTGTTAGTGTGTTTTAGCTGAAAAGAAGAAGAGATTAAAAAGAGAGAAACTGTAGGTGGGAGGAAGGAAATCCATAGCCAAATATGGAAAAAAAAAATCTACCTTCATTTTTTAAAATGGAAGGAAAAGTGGAAGAAAAAGCTATAGTATATGAAAATCTTGGCTGGGAAAAAAGCAGGTGTTGGTTCTTTAGGGCAAGATTGAACTGAACCAGCATTTTAATTGATGTGTTGCATGAACAAAATCTGAATAGCAAGTTTTATTCCAAGGACTGGGTGAGGGTTAAATTTGGTCAGCAGATTTAATTTGGTTAAATGGATTTCTATCAAGTGTGAGATCAGTGCTGCAGACACATAATATTGATAGTCTGTTCCCAGGATCAGAGGAGAGCCAATTTCTGGGAGTCAATTTAAGAACCAATTTCCAGGATAGGTTAATGGTTAAATTTGGTTTGCGGGTCATAAACTCATTTTCTATCAACCTTGCAATGAGAACTGCAAACACCTGAAATTCAAAACCTGTTTTATATCCTAGTGCAATACATTTCATCATTTTATTGCTTTATCATTATGAACTGATAATAAATCACCAACTTCAATATTTCTTTCAATATCTCTTATTTTTTAAGCTGTACAACTTCAGTTAAATTCACAAAAGACAGTTTTGTGGCATTCTGTGGTAAAATGATTATATAACAAATGGCTAGCATTTACTTGTTATTTCAGTTTGTATTTTGAGCTGTCAAATAATCTACTTTATGGCCTGCTACTATTGGAGAATGCCATCACACATTTAGTCAGAAAATGTACTGAAATTTCCAGAAAATAAATTACAAGGCTACTTTTAAGAATTACTTAAAAACATCTGTCCTGCTATTTCAGAATATGGCATGCCTTTTTTAGGAGTCCTCTAAGTAGGATAATTCCAGCCTGATCATTTGTGCCTTGAGGGAGAAATCTGATCGATCTGTTTGAATTCTTGACTATTCACAATATTTTCAGATTTTGTTTTTTCATTCAAGACTCTGGGAATGGAAAAGTCTTTACTTACTTAATTTTGTTCTCAATTCATGCATTACCCTTGAAGTGACTTATGTCAATGAAATAATTTACAAACCTCCTGATGAGATGTTCAGACTGCATTACATTATAGAGATTTAAAACCAAGGTTTTACACCTAGGTAGCAAAAGCCAAAGGTATAAGTACAGATTAGGCAAAACCTGGTTCAAAAATAGTAACTGTGAGAGGGACCTTGGAGTCCTAGTGGACAATCACTTAAACATGAGCTAGCAGAGTGCACCAGCAGCCAAAAAGGCTAATACAATCCTTGGTTATATAAACAGAAGTATAGAATTAAAATCATGTGAAGTATCAGTAGCACTTTATAAATCCTTAGTAAGACCACACCTGGAATACTGCATCCAATTTTGGTCATCACATTAAAAAAAAGTTGTTGAGACTTTGGAAAAAGTGCAAAGAAGAGCAACTAAGATGATTAAGGGCCTGGAGACAAAAACATATTAAGAATGGTTGCAGGAAATGGGTATGGCCAGTCAAGAGAAAATAAGAACTAGGGGTGACATGATAGCAGTACTCCAGTATTTGAGGACAGCTCTTTTTTAAAATCGTTTTCCTATTATGCAAGAGACAGGAAGGCCACAGCTTCTGACAAAATTTGTTAGTTTGGTGATCCAGGACATTTGTGATTGTGATTTTATTTGCTCTAGTAGAATAACTTGGGTAGTCTATCAGCCTATCTCCATTTCAATTCATTAACTTTGTGCCAGTAGTTATAGGCTCTAATTTTGGATAGTGCATGAATTGCATGAATTCCCAATTCAGCTCTAACTGCTACAGCAGATGTTCTTAGATCTACACCCAAAATACATATCAAATGCTGGAACTGTGTTTTTTCTAGGACTGTGGTTGAGTATATACCCCAAACATCTGCTCCACACAAGAGCTTAGGGCCTGGTAAACTTAGCTTTATATACTTTAATCAATGGAGCTAGGGACCCTGGGTAACTATGATTCTTTAGTTTAAGCAGTAAATTCAAACGAGCTTTTGCTCTAAGTGTACTCCATTGATGATTATAAGTCCAAGATTCAGTCTTGGAAAAAGTTACACCTAAATATATAAAGGTGTTAACCTGTTCAGTTGATTCACCATCTAATTGCCATGCCAGCAACTTGGAATTAAGGAGAAACTTCTTAACAGTGAGGACAATTAAACAGTGGAACAGCTTGGCTTCAGAAGTTGTGGGTGATTCATCACTGGAGGTGATGAATCACCAGAAGAGATTGGATAGCCACTTGACTGAAATGGTATTGGGTCTCCTGCTTGACCAGGGGGTTGAACTAGAAGATCTGCAAGGCCCCTTCCAGCTCTATTCTGATTGGATTGAATTGAATCTGATTGAGATGTTGTACAGTGTTAAAAGTCTCACAGTATTAACGAGAAATTGTAAATATAACCAGTTATGGTTTTAAAGTAACTTATTGCAAGCAAAAGATAATAGAAGATCAAAGTCATGCAATCCATGGCAAGCAAAAGTTGCATTTTAAAGAAGGAGGATAGGAACAATATTGACAATCAATCCATTGATCCACAATTCAAGAATTGGCTGATGGGATTTAATGATTCTCCTTTGCAAGATCAGAATCCTGGAAAGAGATAAACCAAATGTTCCTCTGAGACTTAAATATCCTTTGTACATTTGCAGTTAAAAAGTAACATTTTTAAAATAGCTAGTATTATATATTTATCATCATTTTATTATAGTGCTGAAAACAAAGTCCTTCTTTGGCTAAGGATTATTTGGTATGATGTTAAACGTACCTACAGCTGTTAAGATGAAAATTTGAGAAACAAGATGTCATGAGCCGGTGAACTTAACAATAGGGAATAAGATTTATATTGCTAGTATACCATGATAAATTCACCTCAGTGTGCTCCTCTTCAGAAATGATTACACTCTAAAGAAACATATATCATTTATTTTCCTCTCTCTGTATTTCTCTCTCCAGCTGTTTACATATATAGGATAGAATTCTTTCAAAATTAAATATTTATAGAAAAATATAGAATAGTCAATAGGTACTCATAACACTTAGCAAAGACTGAAATCTCTCTCTCTTTCTCTTCCTCTCTCTCTTTTCCTCCCTCCCTCATCTAACTCTATCTATCTATCTCTCTATCTATCTATCATCAACTATCTATCCATCCCTCCAATTTTATTCATGAGAATGAAATTTTATTCAGTTTAATTTGATTCACACACAAAAAGAAATTTAACAGTGTGTTTGTATTGTAGGGAACCTAATTGATTCAGAATATACATTTTCTTTCCTTATAAAATTTATATCAAATAGAAACTAAACTTACTGATTTATAGGTAAAGTTATCTAAAGATCTCCTTCCAAAATCAGAGATCACCTCCAAAGAAATTGCTGGTGGGGTTGGGCGGAAGACCCAAAACAATAAAGCTAGATCCACCCAGATCTTAAGTTCTCTGTCTCTTCATACCTCCCCTTCCCTCCAACTTGCAACATTGTGATGATCTGAAGTATAGCTGGTAGATCTTCATTATAATTTCAGTAAGCTTTCATATATTGTTATTACTATGTTTTCAAGTCAAATCTGTCAATATTAAGTCACCCTGTCAATATGGGTGAAAAGTCTGACTTGATCTGTATTACTGAACTTTAAATGAACATCTAGGGAAGTTGAGCTTTTTCAGCCTTGTTTGCCTAAGTTCTTGATAAAGCTTTAGCATCAGTAAATTAGTAGGAATCTTCCATTTAGATTACAAAGATTCAAAAACTAGAAGTGAAAGAATGTCCTTATATAATAACTGTGGGTTCCTAGAACTTTATAAAAAAAATTAAAAAGCACTGCATCATCAAAGGGAATTTCCTGATATTTCCAAAGCGATTTATCACATAATTTGAAGCATGGTTTTTTTCCTTCTCCTTCTCTTTTTCTTCTCTTTCATTCTCTTTTCTTCCTGCATGAATGTCTATGATAGGATGCCCTATCTACCTGTCAGATACCAAGCCCAAATCAACTGCACAGCTGTATGAAAAAAAATAGGTAGTGGGTGAAAAATGATATGGCTCATGATCACAGATGCACATCTCTGATTAAACAAATATCTGCACACAATAGCAAATCTCAAAGAACAGTTGGAATAGATCATCATGTCAGACCACATGGAGAGGCTGGCCACTACCATCATGAATACATCCCAGAGACATGCTGGGAAAAGAAAAACTCCTGAAACTCAATTCCAGAACCAAAGAAACATCAGAATCTGAATGGGTGTTCAACATGTCCAGCTGCCTACTATCCATGGCAGAACACAGGATTCTACAAAAAGGACTCAACTATAAAACAGGTGATGCCAATCACCTAACATTTTTGCAGCGTAGAAGGGGCATTTAAAACCACCAAACTCACCCCAGAAGTACAAGCAAACATTAGACAAAGCATCATTCCACAGATCAGAGGAACACAGGAACAGAATCAACTTACAACAGAAGACAAAGCAGCTCTCAGGAACCTAAAACCATACCATCATTATCCTACCTGCAAACAAAGGACAAACCATGGTGATTATGGAAGCAGCACAATGCCTACAAAAAGCAAAAAAAAATACTTGACAACAAAGAAATCTACATCACTGTGAACACCAATAGAATACAAAAATTAGACAACCAGACATCAGTGATGTCACTAAGAAAGGCCAAATTACCAAAGAGTAATTATAGATAAGGATTAAATCATGGTCTCATTTGATGTCACAGCCCTGTTCATGTCTATAGATCCAGAATTAGCCAAAGAATCCATGACTGCATTGCTTCACAGTACACCTCTTAATTGAATACATGAAGACAAAACACCCAGGATTATGGATCTCATAAACCTCTATTTAACTACATACTTCCAATTTGATGGCCAAATTTTCCAACAAATTAAAGAGACACCTATGCGATCACTGCTTTCAGAACTTGTAGCAGAAATTATCATGCAATGTCTAGAAGCCACAGCATTTCCAGAAATACAACCCAAAATATGGATCAGATATGTAGATGACACCTTCGCCATAATAAAAAAAGTACCACTTAGAGAACACCCACAGAACCATCAATAACATTTTTAAAGGAATCCAGTTTATTAGAGAAGAAACGATAACTCATTACCCTTCCTGGACATCCTGATCAGCAGATATCACAATGGCAAACTAAAAAGTCTACAGAAAAATCATCCATACTACCAGGTGCTCCACTACCAAAGCAACAAACCAACATCCCACAAGAAAAGCTATGTAAGGACTTTATTTAAATAAGTCCAAACACATTGCAGCAAGCCAGAACAGCAGAAAAAGGAAATGGAGCATGTATACAACACATTGCAACAAAATGGATACCAACAAAACTTTATCAAAAAGTCCCTGACCACTGAAGCCAATAGAACCAACAGAAACCCTAAAAAGAATTACACTACCATACATCAAGAATATCTCAGAAACCACAAATAGACTACTACAACCACATGGAATCAGTGTAGCACACAAGCCAACTAAAGCCTTCAAAACATCCTAAGCAAACCAAAAGACCCAGCAACCCCAGATGAAAAAACAGGATTCATCTACAACATACGGTGTAAGAACTGCAACAACCAATATGAAGGACAAACAGGCAGAAGACTGGCAGAATGCATCCATGAACACCAACTGGCAGTCAGAAGACATGACAAAAATTTCATAACATATAGAGTTAACCATAGTTTTAATTGGGAAAATGTGACAACCCTAGACCAGGCCAACTCCAAAAATGCCAGGAAATTTCTAGAAGCCTGGCACACTGACAAATCAGCCATCAATAGACACGTAGACATTAACAACATCTATAGACTATGCAAAAGAGACAATCAACCAAACCAAAAGAGAACAAAAAGACTCCAGCACCTCTCCACCAGTAATCAGTACCCAGTTCAGCATAGATTAGCTCCAACCTTAACTTCAGACCAATAATCAAGTAAACAATACTCCAGTCAAGAAACTGCCAAAGAGCCATTAGTAATCTCTAAAACCACCCCATCCACAAAGACAGGCAAGTCACCAGAATATAAATTGTCAGCAAACAGCACTCCTTACTAGCACTGATGATGTTACTTAGTTAGGGTAATGAAACATCTGCAAGAAAACAAGCAAGCTCAGAGAGTACTAAGGACCGTTTTTTATATATAGTTTATCACCATTTCTAGCCATGCAATATAACAATATATAACAATATAAGCTTGAAGAATGGAAAAGAAACTAGAGTTATATAGCACTTTAGATTTCACTCCTAAAGGTTTTTAGAATCTGTGTGAGTATAAACACAGTCTCCAGCTGCAACATCTTAAAGCAATTGTATCTTTTTCCTGAAATGTGAAAAGGGGATTGCCCCCACATGCCAGATTTGCACTTCCACTTTCTGGAAAGTACTTCTGGGCAGAGTGAATCTAAAGCAGTGTACAGCCTAAAAGAGACAGGAGTTTAGCCAAAGAGTTATGATCTCCTACCCAGATGCCTCAATCAGCCATATTCACTGTGCATTCCAACAAATGAAGCTTATGATATGACTACATTGAAAATTATATGACCACAATGATATGACTACTTTGACAAGTATACAATAGAAGCTTTCTTTTTTGTCTAGGTAATTATTATCAATGATTTTCAGACTTCTTGTATTCTAGTAATTGTAATTATGGAAAAGCAAGTAATGAAAAGGATGCCAACACATATTTTCTGCATCACTCCCTTTTTATACCCTTCGTTTTTTGGGGGGCCGGGGGTTATGCAGCATACTGGCAGTGCCTGACACCTTCCACTTGCTGCAGGCAACTACAAAATGTCACTGGAAAGTTAACTTTTTCCTTTAACTACGCAAGCTTAAGTGTGAAGTCAGTTGGCACTCAGATAAAATAACTCAAGCTAGGTGGGAATGGAAAGATTTCGTCATGCAAAGTAAACTTGTTCGCCTTACAAAGTTCAGCTTCTCTGACCTAGCTGGACTAAATTCGTCATATACAAAGTGATTCAAATTTACAGCAGTTTTTTTTCTCTATAGGCCTCACCTAAAAATGAAATGCCTAAATTCAAGGCTGGGTCATATCTTACAGTGAAGAATTAGGCAGATATTTTTAAGTATTATTGAAGTCTACATCCATCTGAAGCTTATAACGAGCAATATTTAAGAGATAATATTGATATCTTTTTTTAAAAAAGCTCTTGCGGTGGTGGGTTTCAATTTTTTTTTTACTACCGGTTCTGTGGGTGTGGCTTGGTGGACATGGCATGGCTTGATGAGTTGGCTTGGTGGGTGTGGCAGGGGAAGGATACTGTAAAATCTCCATTCCCACCCCACTCCAGGGGAAGGATATTATAAAATCTCCATTCCTTCCCCAATCCAGGGGAAGGTTACTGCAAAATCCCCATTTCCTCTTGATCAGCTGGGACTCGGGAGGCAGAGAATAAATGGGGGCAAGGCCAGTCAGAAGTAGTATTTATTAGTTCTCCAAACTACTCAAAATTTTGGCTACCAGTTCTCCAGAAGATAGGTATTTTCAAAGATAAGATTCAAAAGTCACTGGAAGCCCTAAGTTACTTTTAGCTTCCATCTATTTCTTTTAGTTTCCCATAAGGACATAGAAGGAGGAACACAGTGGCTCAGAGGCTAAGACACTTTGCTTGTTGATCAAAAGGTCAGCAGTTTGAATCCCTAGTGCCACATAACGGGGTGAGCTCCTGTTACTTGTCCCAGCTTCTGCCAACCTAGCAGTTTTAAAGCACGTAAAAAATGCAAATAGAAAAATAGGGACCACCTTTGCTGGGAACGTAATAGCGTTCCGTGTACCTTTGGCATTTAGTCATGCTGGCCACATGACCATGGAGACATCTTCGGAGAGCGCTGGCTCTTCAGCTTTGAAACAGAGCTAAGCACCACCCCCTAGAGTTGGGAACAACTAGCACATATGTGCGAGAGGAACTTTTACCTTTGCCTTTAAGGACATAGAACACTGCTATAGTATTGGTCTACGGATATTTGGTGGGAAAATGCTGTCCTCCATTGAAAACTATCTTTTTCCATCCCTCCCCATTACCATCATGATGTAGCATCGTTTATATCCACATAAAAAAGTAATCAATTTTGTTTAGTTTTCTTTCAAAACCTTCCATATTTGAAGTCATTTCTGGAGGATGTGTCTAATTATCTTATATATTCAACAGAAGCATGCATTTTGTAGATGCTACCATATACATAGAGAAGAGGATAACTGTCATTCTCCCCTTAATAGCACTATTCAAATAGCTCTATTTTGCCAAAATATTGATTACAATTATTATTAGACATGACATTGGAGCCTTTCCAACTGAATGCAGCAAAAAAAATTACATATCCTATTATTTCATCATTTTCTGTAAAGGGAATCTTCTGTCTGAAATAGTCCGAAATTTACACACACATGCACATTTTATGCTTTTTCCATTAAATTATCCAATCTGTACTTCTAAATAAATACTGTAACCTTACCAGAAAAGAACACAAAACATGAAAATACTAAAATTAAAAGAGAGGTGAATAGAATGACAAAGGGAAATTAAAAGGAAATTTCTGAGCAAAATTTATATAATTCCATGCTTATTTTTGTATATTAGAAAATACCAGTTCATTTTAATGACCAAAAATCTATTAAGATTATGAATTCCAATTGCCAATATAGATTCATAGTTTATTTTTGATACTCAAGATAAGTTTATGTCATCACTGCAAAACCACATTTGCTAAAAGTTATGATTTTACTTGGTTGCCTTTTTGGTGTTTGCTTGTTCTTTTGTTCTTTTCCTTACTCATTTTTGTTATCAAGAAAACATATGACATATTTTATCATACCTAATTTGCTTTCAGTATAACCAGTATCACCATTGGTTGCAGTGGAAGATGTAATTCTATAAAAAAAATTAAAAAAAATAAAAATGGATCAAATTTTCTTCTGCTTGAGGCATCACTTTACTTAAATTGCATTTTTTCCCATGAGTGACTGAAAAGTGAAATAAAGCCCAGAAGCTTCACTTTGCTTATAGGAAAAAGGTGATTATATGAAATGTGTCCAATGCTAGAAGCTGAAAATGGTACATTGCAGGTTGGTTAGGTAATTTAGGAACTTCTGTGGTAGGAAGCCAAATACAGATTTTGGACAACTGATCCATACTATCCCTTTCAGAATAAAACAACAGCTGGACTAGGCACTTAGATATAATGTATAATATAGATATGAGAAACCAGTATTGTTGTAATTGTTATTATATCATTATAGTTGTTATAACTGATAGGAAGGCAATGTAGAAGAGCAAATTATGAAAGCAAAACATATTCCGTATATGCTGATACAGAAGGCTGTAAAACTATTCTATGTTGTTATGTTCATCTTGTTTTTTCTTGTTTTTTCTGTTTTTGTTTATTTTATTTATTTATTTTATAATTGCATTTATATGCCGCCCCATCTCCTGAGGGACTCGG
>JANHFM010006664.1:19519-35086 GCA_032468115.1 Grayia smithii
GCGCGAGATGACCAGTGCTTGAGTGACTGTGCGAACAGCATCCAGGTCTAGAAACGGGCGCAACTGTCGCACCAGGCTTACCTGGGCGAAGGCCCCCCTGGTCACGGCTGTCACATGATCATCTAAGGACAGCTGTGAATCCAGGAGGACTCCCAAGTTGCATACCCTATCCGAGGGAGCAAGAAGCTCCCCTCCCATCCAAATAGACTATATTGAGATGCTTATGAAGAAAAGATTTACTGAAATTGATCTGAAAGTGGATTTAAAAATTACAAGACATAAGAACAATGTGGAAAAAGATTTTACAGTAGATATACAAATGAAATCAGCTTATTTCTTAAGAGTTGAATGGCACGTGCAACTGGAAAATCAAAAGAGTGACTTGGATAACTTTCCCACAGTGGATTTAAAAAGAAAGCTGTTAAGTTTTGAATAATTTTGTGGTAAAGGACAAAGAAAAAATGAAAATAAAACAAGTATTATTTGAAGAGATAAAAAGTCGAGATGTGATGGAGTGTGCAGTGGGAGAGAGTTTGGCAACATGGAGCTTTCTCAGTGAGAGGCACAGATTTAAAACACTTCTCAATCCCACACTAGAAGGGATGAGGGAGAAGAAGTTCAAAGTAGCTGCACCCAAGAATCTCTCAGGATATATCTAGTAGATTAGAAAGTATACTGTAGCTTTAGTTTGGCAAGATTCTGCCAATTAGATATAAGGAAATTAAGATTGAATGTAATTCAGTGTCTCTCACTTGTTTCTGATCTTGGGCCTGACACAAGATTATTAAAAGTAATAGGACTGCATAGAAAGTGCCTTTCTCTGATCAAGTTTAAAATAGATATGCTGTTATTTCTGTTAACCCTTGGTGGGCTTTTGCTGACCAGGACTGAATGATGATGTTTTAAGGATGTGCTTATAGATAAGAGATTAGATATGAGACAAAAGATTGTTAGCTGTACAGGTGATAAGAGTATTAAAATTGTTTAATTGTGACAAAGAAGAAAGCCATTTCTTAACATTTTTTTTCTCTTTGTTATATTATTTTTCCTTTCCTTTCCTTTTCCTTTTTATGTTATTTCTTTTTTATTTTACTTTCTATATTTGTTCTTTTTTTAAAAAAAGTTGTTATTTTTTTTCTGTATAGCTATAATAGTTAATAAAATTATGATAAAAATATTTCATAATAAAGTTATTATCAAAATAGCCTGGCATTCCTATATGACATTTAGACTACATTTGAGTAAATAGTTAGACAAGAAGCAGAAAATTGTTAATACTCTTTTGTGATGTTGCCTGTTGTTGAAAGTAAGAAATGCAAAGCACTGCTTGTTGTGTTTAGGCATATCAGGCATTGGCCAAAATGCCCTTGACAGGCTAATTTATCTGGGGTAAGAGCAAGACAGAGTGAAGAATATGTTTCATCTCCCAGCCTGACAAGATGGATGCCTTAAAGGACTTGTTAAGTATCATGAGAGCAAATAAATGGGTCACATTGGAAGAAATCCATCCTCACTTTTCTTTTCCAAAGATAATTGTTCTGGACTCTGTTTCTATAATTTGTATACCTATTTATAGAATGATTCACAATATATATAATATAGATATGGCAAATAATACTGTCAATAACAGTAAATTGCAATGAATAAAAATTAGAATTTCAGTATAAACCATTTTATGGTAACAAACTAGTCTGAATTTTACTTAATGTTCATTATAACCAGTAAAATCAGCAATTTAATTGTTCATATAGAAATTGGAATTATTTATCTAATCATAGAAAACATTGGTAATATTTTTACATCACCTTTACAATATGCAGAAAATAAATTATTTGTGAACCTTTTATTAAAATACAAGGAGACTGTCATACAGAGAAAAAATAAGTTTCCCAGTACAGTATATCAAGAATCAAGTATTGTGCCAGACTTCTGAGTGTTTACAAGGGGTGTAAGAGGGACTTGATTTGGGAAATTCAAACCTTTCTGGGTTAGTCTCAACATGTCCCCTTTCTGCAATTACTCGAATTATTAGAACAAAAATTAAAATTTCAGTAATCCGTTGGACTTTTGTGAGCATAGATCTCTTCTCTATCCTTATGCCTCTTTCTGTAAACGGTGAAGAAAGCCCATTGTAGTAATAATAATAGTAGTAGTGGTAGTAGTAATACTAATACCAATAGTACCATTTTAAGAGAATATGATTTCTCTAAATTTCTTTGCTTGTTGGAAGTCAGCTGGGAAGATTACAAATTGTGATCATGTACCAGAAGACACTGTAAGCATCATAAATGTGAGCTAGTTGCCTGGTGTCTGAATGTGATCACATAGCCACAGGAACAGTGCTGGGTTTCTACCGGTTCGCCCTGGTTTGGGCAAACCGGTAGCGGCGGCAGGAAGCTCCGCTCACCCATCCACATGTCATCATGGACGCTCTGTGCATGTGCAGAAGCGCCATGCGCGAGTGAAGTGAGTGCACACGTACGCTCACAGTTCTGAACTAGTAGTGAAGGTAAGTGGAACCCAGTAGTAACTGAACTTACTAGTACTACTGAACTAGTAGTGAAGGTAAATGGAATTACTGCACAGGGGTGATACAATTGTAACTTTGAGGACAGGTTATAAATCACTTTTTCCAAGCCATTGTAATTTAGAATTCTTGTTAAATGTTAGGCTATAAGTTGTGGACTACCAGTAATGGGCTTTCTTCAACTCTATTCTATATTAAGAATGACCTAGGCTGTTTTTATAACGTGAGTTAAATATTCAAACTGTAGTGGGAATATATGTGTGTCAAACACTATAGTCTGTTAGTCAGTTACATCTCTGTAAACGTATGTACATAAAGATTTAGTACCTATCTCTTTCTTACATTACAGTAAAAATGATGTATATAATAAAAAACTTTTTAAATTAAAAAAATGATTTTTAAAATATTTTGCTTGTTTAATATAAATGGAAATTAGAAAGTCTTGACATTAACAGTATCTTAGCAAATTCATTTGCAGAGGGGACTTTGATTTACAATACCGTGAAAACCATTCCACAATTCCAATTTTTTAGCATGAGAGGCTAATATTAAATAATGATGAAAATCAGAACATAATTATTTTTGACACTGAATTTTATTTGAGAGGCTTTTTTTTTTTTGAGATGATGCTAATTTCCAACTGCTGAGACTACCAGAATGTAAAGAAATTCATTGTACATGTTAAAGGAGTAAGGAGACAAAATTGTGAATACCGTAATATATATATATCAAAAGAAAAGTACAAATGGAGTTTGTATCATAATGTCACAACATGTTTGATTTTTACTTAGGATTTTCATTATTTTTATTTTTTTTTCAGTTGCATCAAACACTATGTTACTTACCCACTACTCATTATGATGAGTAGGAGAACAGGAAGATCAATGGATATTCACAGTTATGATAATGTCATCATTACCAAAAGAAGCTCTTAAGGAATAAGCTGTTTGGAAACATAGTGAAGCATATTATTTTTGGCTTTGTATATTTTATTGTTTGCACTGCTTAAGGTACACATTTTGAATAATTTGTTACTCAAACACTAATACATGGGAAGTGAGTTGTCATTTGTTCTTTTGCATGTACAGAATATTATGCAGTTATGGATATATAAGCACATTTCCTTGATTGTATGAAACTCAAATGTTTTTTTATTTCTTTACATATTACTGAAATAAGTATTTAAGATTTACAAGTTCCATTATGAAGAATATCTTTTGCAAAGAAGAAAAAACATAACTGTAAGGCAAATAAGCATTTCCCATCACTTCACAGCAGTTAGTCTTTAATGACTTATGTTGTTTGTAGTTTGGGAAAGTAATATTAGAGAAATAGCAAAGTAGAATTATATTTTAGGAGAAATATCCATTGCTCATCCCATATTTTGTTTTATTATCTAGTAAAGTGAGAGCTTATTATTGTCAATAATGAAGATAAAAAGCCAATAAACCTTTCCTTATAGTTTAACAGTACTGTAAGCATTGATGAATCACACAGAATGAAGCAGTCATTATGACAGAATTGTGTTTCAAAATGATGTTTTTAAGGGTAACGTCTGTAGTATACACCATATAGATAAATACAAAACAAAAACAAAAATGTTGAGAAGAGGGGAATAGAAAATATAGAAAGTTGCATGCAAGATGGGCATAAAACAAATTTAATTAATAAATAAAAATAAATGTGACTATGCCAACCAATAAAAAAAAAGTAGAGTTCAAGACATAAGAGAGAAGTCTGGTGTATCAGACTTATGAAGTAAAGAAAAACAAGATGGGAAGATTTTGTACCTTTAAACCATCTTATCGAAAATATATCATTAAGAGGTATTGTGGTGCTGTGATTAAAATATCAGATTTCCCAGGTTCATACAGAGAAAGAGGATTATAGGTATAGACTATATTGATCTTAAATGCATTTATTTATGCATTATTCTTCAAAATAAATCAGTTAGGTAAAAGTGTTTTAAAGTACATTTTTCATGAGCACTTAAAGAAGATGCCGGTATGCTTTCTCATGTGCTTTGTAACTGTATCTTTGCATTTAGGGCATTGAAGTACGTTAGTGATTTCACCTCCTCCTTCTTCCCTTCTCTCACTATTAATGTTGCACTGAAATCTGTCTTACAATTTTCCAGGGCCATTTTCTTCTTCTGAGAAAAGTATATCTTTTTTCTTCCTTTTCCTTTCTAGGATACTTACTATATTACTTCCCAGTTATTCCATAATATTACACTGAAAAACTAAAACAAGGAAAATGTTTCTTACGCTGCTAGAACAGCGGTGCTCAAACTATGGGCCATGGGCCACATATGACCCACTGAAGCCATTAATCCGGTCTGGGCAGGACCATGACGCTGCCCTTCCCACATCGCCCCACCTGCCTGCCTTCTGGAGTCCAAGGCAGCCAAAAGCGGGCCTGTTTTGGGGCAGCAGCATGGTTCTGGAGGCCAAGGAGTTCCCCAGACTACACACACACACACACACACACACACACACAGAGAGAGGGGGGGGGAGAGACATACACAGAGAGACACACAAACAGAAGGCCCTCACACACACACACTCCAAGACAGCCACATCCCTTCATTAACCTGCTTTCCACCCCCAGGAACATAACACATTAAAGTTTAATTTGTGTGTATTGTTTAATGGCTAAATTGGTCATGCCCACCCAGTCACATGACCATCTAGCCATGCCCACCCAGCTGGTCCAGCCCCTCAACAGTCTGAGGAACCATGAATTGGCCCCGTTTAAAAGTTTGAGGATCCTTGTGCTTGAATATGCTGATGACTACACAGCCTTGCCTGTTTGTTTCTCTTACCTAGTTTTCCAAACAGAACAGTTGGTTGGTTGGTTTTCTCAAGCTAGGAACTATATTTCAAATGCAGAGGGAGAGGGCTATATTTTATTTAAACATAATTTACAAAGAAGTACTTTGACATAATATTCAAAGTACATAATGAAATATGACATAATATTCAAAGAACACAAACCTAACATATTTTGGAGACATCTGATGGCCTTCTGAAAGTTACATGTAACTTGGAAGTTTGCTTGAGCAAAGCACAACCAAAGGTACTTGAATTATAAGGATGGTTGGTCTCTTTCAAGATCTGTTTTTTTTCAGTAATATAATATAGAAATAAGGCATTGAGGGAAGGTAACATTTGCAGGCGGGACACAGACTAAACTTAATTATTACTGCAAAATAATAATATATATTATTTGTATATTTGTATATATTATTTGTACATATTTGAAAAATAGAGTCATTTCCCCAGGATTTCTGTCATCTTCTTTAAAAAATGTATAAGATAGTAAATGTTATTCTTTAGATCCCAAGCTACTTTTGATCAATTTTAAGAGACGTACTATAAGAAAGAGATTCATTTGTGGGCTTCTTCAGTTACAAGATGTTATTAATTTTTCCATGTCAGCAGAGTGATATTGATTAATGTCATATATAATGTGATGGTTACTAAAAATAAATGAATAAATAATTGAGGAGATTTAAGCAGAATGAGAACCATAGCTGCACTACATATAGAGATATAATATTATATAATGTAATAATGTTTTCCGTCCTGTACCATAATAATAGTTAGATAGATACCTAGACAAGATATTCTGTTCTCATTATATGTAGATCAGTGGTGGGTTGCTCCTGGTCCAGTCCATTTCGCGCGATCCGGTAGCGGTGACATTGTGACGTCACCAAACCGGTTCTCCGCATCCTGGACCCAGGCCTACCCACGCGGCCAAACTTACCTTTTTTTGTAAAAACCGCAAAAATAGCATTCTGTGCATGTGCAGAGCGATTTTTTGCGATTTTTTTCTCAAAAAGATTTCCTGCACATGCGCGGTAGCGCGCTTTAGGTGCACGCACAAATCGTACACACGCACGTGCATGAAGAGAACCGGTAGTAAAGGTAGATAGAACCCACCCTGAACAGAACAGAACCCATATTCTGTTCTGAAAACTAACAGTGCTGGCCATTTCTTTACAATAACCCAGATAGAGTGAACAACAAAAAATGAGTATCCATGTACATATCTAACCAATGATTTTCAGTCTGGCCAAAAGCAATGACACTTAACAAATAATTTGCTTCCACTACTCCTTCTTGTCTACCTCCTCAGTAAATTGGTACTATTTTGAAGTTACTTGATAAGAAAGTTGAAGTGGATGTTTTCACTCAATGCACTACTGTGAAAGAATGGCTAGTTTTACATTTTAATCTATACAAACTGCATTCTGGATGGTGAGCAACAAAATCTGTATAACACTTGTAAAGTGATCAATAACACGACATATATTAACATATACAAATATTTGATCAGCTATTTCACTTAGATATTATATTAAATAATTTTAGGAACAAATAGAATCTATAACTAAATAGAGGGATAAAGTTGGGTTATATCCACCTATGGTTTCTCTTTGAAAGAAAAATAAATAAATTGCATTGGTTTAAAAAATACAGTGGCTTAAGAATTGTAAACTGACTAGAGGTTTTTTTTTATAATTACTTCATAAGTAATATGAAGTTCATATTCAGTAATATGAAGAAACATGACGACATTAGAGAATGGCTTTAATAGATAAAGACATATTTAAGAAAATTAGAGGTATAGTTTCTAACTTGAAAGTAATTTTTATCTTTATGGGATTTCAGCATATTTTTGCTCTAGATGAATTTTCTAAACATTTTCTTCCATGTGGATGTGCTTTTCTTTGTGACATTTTTCAAGTACTGAAAAGGAAAGGAGGTCAAAATGTTCATGGCATGGCAATGCTTCCAGAATCCAAAGTAAATCTCTTTACAGCCTCATTAGCTGCTGATTTGATAGCAGAGTCAAATCATGCCAGTGAGGGCAAATGAAGATAATGAAGAGTGATGCCAATGGTTCCTAAAAGAAGACGATGGGTTTGTGAGAAAATGCTACTAGTATTCAAGGAAAGACAAGAACATATAAAGCAATTCAGAATATTCCTCCTCCTCTAAACTAATTTCAGATGTTCTATCCAGAAAACAGTCAATATTCTGCATAGAATTCTGATATAAAATTATTCTCAACCTCATTAAATAGGTCTAACCTTTTTTAAAAAATAAAAATAAAAAATTTCTCACCTGTTCATTTTAAACATTTAAAGGAGTGATTCCTCACATCATATACAGCAAGACAATTTCCTCAAGCAGCTTATCTAATGTGCTATGCAAAATAGTTATACATAAATATAATTGGACTAGACAATTCTTACAGAAATATGACTATTTGTGTGTTTGCTTCATTAGTTATAATAACATTACCTGGCAGTTGGCCTGGAGATACTCTGACTTGGAATAGAAAAAGAATCTGCCCAGTTTCACTGTTGTGAGCTCTTCTCCCATTTCTGCACAATTGTTTTCCAAAAAAGAACACAGTGATTTTGATGGTTATTTCTAGTATGTCACCCAAGCTGAGTTTTATAGTGTACCATTTGGAAGCAAATTGTGCAATCAGCTGAACATATGTTTTCTCCTTTCCATTCCTCTTCTCCCCCAACAATTAAAAGTCTTTTGCACAACATTCTCAAAGACTTGTTATGCTATGCTATGCTATGACAGTGCACCCCATACTGCAGTATAAAATAATATAAGCTAACCGCAATCTGGAAATGGAACATAATGTTGGAAAGTTATTTTTCAAGTCACAATAACAGGTTGCAATGTTTATAGCATTTTGGTTGTTTTCTTTCATATGACAATCTAAATATTTAACATTATTAAACAAAGGATGTAGATCATTGTAAAGAAATGTGATGGCTAAGATTACCCAGAAGTATCTTTTCAGTAAAATGTGCTAACTTCTGTTGATATGGCCGGGGCCTCTATGGATTACAAGATAGATTTAATGTGAGTCTTTTTAAATTTCATAATATACAGAAGATAAAAGTAATTCTCACTTTCACAATCAAGCTCATCTGTTCCTTTTCACACTGTTTTTCTAGGGTTTCTTTATAAATATTATGTTTCACTGAAATAATTAGACCAACTGATATATCCCAGCAGTGTTATCATTCTAAACAGCTGTTTGTTACAAGAGATAATATATGAAACAGAACTAGCAACAAATTCAGAAGTCTTTCCTTTCCCCACAGTATCTGCTCTTGTGTACCCATACTTATAAAGAACTTAAGAATATTAAATCACAACATTCTGAATGAAATCACTTGAAAATTGTCCAATATGAAACATGCTGCATTTTTATCTGGATAAATGTATAAGATAGATATTTAGTAAATAACAAATCATCAAAAACTTTATGTAAGGTATAACAATAATTAGAAAGTGAAGAAACTGGATGATTCACTGGATAACAAATATTTTTATTCCTGAACACTTTGGGATGTATCTTACAGATTTTTGGTTGTTAATTATGAAAATTTATTATAAATTTGTTATTTAACTTATTGCAGACCGTTTTTTAAAAAACTTCTGTTTTTACAAAATGACAAAGTACCGTATATCTTTCAGTACCTGTTGGCTGTGCTGCACACATGAAAGAAATATGAAAACCTGCAACTGTTATTAAAGCACATCCAGTACACCAAGTGCAAGTAGAATATCAATGGAGACCTAAAAGTACTGACTCTGATGCTTGGAAGGAAAGTTGGATATAACAAGTACTGTTGAATGGCTCAGCAGTCAAAAACAGCAATACTATGTTAAAATAAAATGGCCACTCTGAAATAATTTGGTTCCAAAGAAATAATTTTTATTGGTCCACAGATCAGATACATTAGCAATGACAAGCATTTCAAAGATCTGTTAGTGGGGCCAGAGAAAATCACCTGGGAAGCATTCAAGGATATTGTTAAGAATTTTTCGGCAACTACAAAACACCAAGCCACATTCATCCGATAGACACACTTCATGGTCTTGTATGCTGTAAGAAGTTTAATATATCATTGAAAATTCATTTTCTGCATTCATACTTGAACTTTTTTTTCCTGAAAATCTAAGTTCGGTCAGTGATGAACATGGTGAAAGATTTGACTAGGATATTGCCAAAATGGGAAAAAAACAGTATCAGGGAAGCTGGAATCCATCAATGCCAGCTGACTATTACTGGACACTGCAGCGAGCTGCATTGGACATTGAGTACAAATGAAAAATCAGCCGCAAAACACTTTTAGCCTTTCTGAACTCATGCAGCATGTCAGAAACATTAGGCAATTAAAAACATAATCATTAAACATTAGTTTCATATTTCTCAAGATTCCTACATAATACAGTCATTCTGAAATTATATTTCTGTTCTGGGTCTGTCATAATCACCAAATATTTTTCAGGAAGAAAACAAATTGTCCAGTGAATTTACTAATGACCTATTCATGGCCAAATTTTAGTAACAGATTCAACACTGCCAGATTAGGATTCATTACAAGATTGAGTTCTATTTCTAGCATCAAGTAGTTGTAAAAAGTTTTTAAAAGAACATGTGTATCAAAGACCTTACCAGTTGAGTGTGGTGAAATTGGTAAGTATGGCAATCATCACTATTTGGAAGGCACATTATGAATTCTATAAAAGTCTTCATCTACTTTATAAGCATGTGAAAACTTGGTTGGGTCAAAGCAAGCTCAGATTTATTCCCTACAAGATTACTCTTGTTTGAAAGAAAACTGGCTTGATCTTGATTCTAATGTTGTCTCTGTATAGGATTACACTCCTGCAGCAGGTCTGTGATTCTGTGGTTCTTCAGAATTAGAACTTCATACTAAAGATTTAGAAAACCTGCCCAGTGATTCTTTTGCGGAGCTTCAATTAGTATTCTAATTGTACAGCTTTTTTGGACTGGGAATCACTAATGACTATGATGGATGACCTCATCATCTTCTAAATAAATTATTGCATCTCACTCTAGATGGGACTTTCAAGATGATTCAGCCACAGTTATTTAAAATTCAGTGGCCGAAATATTAAATGTATCTAGCAGATTCAGCAATGGTATGGTCATTGCACTGGCTACTTATTTACTTCAGGATCCAATTCAAAATGCTGTAATCTATGTGTATAATCTCCTGAGTTTCTTCAGAACTTCTAGACAGTTTTAATCTGTTCTGTTTGTGCATCCTGAGGTGATAAATATTCCACCATAGAATACCTTGCTTCCTGAAATATGTGGTCCCTCTGGCTTTTTAGAATTCTATGGAGACAAATTGCTCTGCTACTTTATGGGTAGGATAGGATAGGATAGGATACATAGAATTTAATTCTTGATTAGATTTGTATATTTTATTGATTGTATATTTATTTTCTTTTGTGCTATTGTAAACCAGTTTGAATTTCTCAAATAAGTAATATACAAATTATTGTATAAATAAATATAGTGCTAATTTTGTTCTACTTATTTAATAAGGCAAATAAATGATATTTCACAATGAATCTAATACATACATGGAGAAAACTATTCTTTTGGTATTTTTCATGAGATTACTTAAACTGTACATTCCAATGTAATGCTAATTCTTGATTTAACTTTTGTATGGACCAAATGTGGAAATACTTAAGAATTAAAGTTACCAATCTGCCCCCACAGAATACCTAAGAACTGTTGCATTCATTTCTTATACTGCAGTTCAAATTAAGTATCAGAAAATATTAAAAAAGGCAGATTTTTCAACTAGTGTAATTGCTAGATATTGCATACCTTATTTGTATTAAAGTAGTTAAAAGATACTTTGAAGAATTCTTATTGCTAGAACTATATCTGAATTTCTCTGGAAGTACTTAATTGGCTCGGCTCATTTTATATTAAAATATGCCATTTTTCCAATCTGCTTGTTAGCTTGGACATCTTTAACATACTAAATCCATTATAATGTCTTTCAGGGTACTTTAACCATTTTACAAAATATAATTTAGTAAGGGTTAATGGAATGTTTAGAGTTTAGGTGATTTAATTTCTTCTTAATATATCTTGATTAGAAAGCATGAAATTTACATTGTATGAAAATTATCTATTTACAGCACATTATTCCCTTAAATATAATTTTTGGACCTAAGAACTACATGATAAAATTGCATCACAAGATTAAGTGGATATCCCAAAAATGGTAAAATTGATTGGAAAAATCATAATTATTTTGTTTTCACTAAATTATTTTAGTTTAAATTATAGTTAGTGGTATTTGCCCTTAGTAATGGCCACAGAGCTCTCTGAAGATCAATAGTAACGATAAAGGTAAAGGTTCCCATCACATATATGTGCTAGTTATTCTCAACTCTTGGGGCAGTGCTCACATCCATTTCAAAGCCGAAGACTCAGCGCTGTCTAAAGGCATCTCCATGATCATGTGGCCAGCATGACTAAACACCAAAGATGCACGAAACGCTGTTACCTTCCCACCAGAGATGGTTCCTATTTTTCTACTTGCATTTTTACATGCTTTCGAACTGCTAGGTTGGCAGAAGCTGAGACAAGTAACAGGAGCTCACCCCATTATGCGGCACTAGGGATTCAAACTGCTGAACTTCCGACCTTTCAATTGACAAGCTCAGCGTCTTATCCACTGAGCCACCACATCTCATGAAGATCAATACAGAGTTTTAAACACTAACCCATGTCCAGCCATTCTATTATCATGCCATGTCCCTGACCGCCTGTGCTTTCTATAGTTACTAAATTCTTGTGATCTATTGTACCTAGACTAAATGGTACAATGGAAGGTTTAAATGGCTTCAACCTTCCAAAATTACCTTCATTTGTTGAAAATGTCATCATTGTATTCATCTGGCTGAAGCCACCTGAATAAAACACATATGGCAAAAAAAATATAACTGCCTCCACCTACTCTAACTGGAGTAGAACAATTCCACTTTGATATATTATCTATGCAACCCATCTTCAGGCTGGTGCCCTGGGCTTCATGGTTGTGAGAGCAAAGCGTGATCGGATCTGCCGTCTCTCTATAAATACTGGTGGGGAGGTGTGGAGTGCTGGCTTTGTTGCTGTAAGTGGATTGGTTGGCTGTGTTGTTACATCCTTATTGGTTGATGGAGTTTATGTTTTCAGATTAGTCGGCTGTTTCGTGACATCCTATGTGAGTGTGGTCCTAGCTGTGTGCCCATTAGTCTTTTGTGTTTTAACAACTTGGATAATGGGCTGTGTGGTAGCATCCTGAGCTCTAGTATTGTAACATCCTGAGTCCTTTGCTGCCTCCCAGGCTTTAGTTTGGCTTCGAGTTTGAGGTCTTGTCAAGTGTTCATGGCATGTGTCAGTTTGCTTTGTGTAGGGATCGGAGGGGGGTGCAGCAGCTGGTGATGTCGCCGTGGTTCATCTTTTGGATGGTGGTTGTATTTCGTCTATGGGTTTGAATCTGGTGAGGATGATTGGTGGTGGCGTCATGTGTTATCCTAGGTCTGGTGTCAATTTTCATGGCTGGGACTCATTTGGAGGTGTTCCAGATTTATCAGATCAATGTCAGTGGATAGTGGCTCCTGGTTAAGGGGTTTATTGTCATTAACAAACTTCACCCATGTTCTTTTAGTATGAAAATTGGTGTGCAGATGCTGGAGAATTGAACAAATAAATACATCCTTTTAAAAAATAATTTCCATCCAGAAATTGCTTCAATTACTTTTAGTATCTCTTAATTAGAATTTAGGATTCTGGTTTCAAGTAAATAATACAGTGACTTGCCTGGTGAGGAAGAAATGCCATAACCACCTCCTTCCTGAACCCATAGAAAAGTCAAAGTACAGTTAGTTCTTCACTTACAACAGTTTGTCTGGTGATCATTTGAAGTTACAATGGCACTGAAAAGTAACTTAAGACTGTTTTTCACAATTATAACCATTGCAGAATTCCCATGGTCACATGATCAAAATTCAGATGGTTGGCAACACTCTTATTTATTTATTTATTTATTTATTTATTTATTTATTTATTTATTTTGTAGTCAAGGTCACTGCAATTATTTTTCTTCAATTTTCAAGCCCATCTGTAGTACTTTCATTCTACCAGCAGATGGATCTCTCCAATCCACAATTCTCTAAACAACAAAGTATCAAGCTTGCAAAAATGTTTTGAATCCACATAGAAAATACTTTCCCTCAGATTCCTTTTCCTTTTATTCTTTTTAGTTTCTCCAAATTCAATTTTAAGTCCAGCTGTAAAATTTCCTTTCTTGGGCTTTAATATTTTAACCTCCTTTTTCTTCTTCTTCCTTCAAGTGTCAAAACTGTCAAAGAAATGTTTCAAATCTTCATAAAAAATACATTCCCTTGGGTTTCTTTTTCTTATATTAATTTTAATTTATCCAAATCCAATTTTAAATCCAAATGTAAAGTTTTCTTTCTTGGGCTTTAGTACTTTAATCTCCTCTTTGTTCTTCTCTGTCCATTAAAATTCCCAAGTGCCAATTAGCCACTCGTTTCCACTCAGGGGCACTTTTAAAGTTTTTTTTTTTTAAATATTTTTTACCTGTGATTTGACCAATCATTCACCCGGTACCAACATTCCATTCAAACAACGTTCCTGCTCAAAATCTTATTCTGGTTGCTTCAGCTTCAGAATGGTCATTTTTCAATGGCCCCGCCCCCACCGCCAGTTCAAAGATAAAGCCTCCGACCTTCTGAGAAACTTACCTGTTCCTCTTGGTTGTCCGAGGCACCTTTCCTTCTTCACTGTCCCTACAGGATGGTTCCAGTCTGAAGACCCCCTGACAGAGGTTTGTCTGGCTGGATTTTCATGGGGCTCATTGGAGCCTGCAATTTTCCAGCCAGTCTCACCGCGATGTTTCTGGTTTCCTCTACTGATTCATATTTATGATGGTTGTAGTGTCCCAGAGTCATGTGTTCCCCTTTTGCAACTCTCTGACAAGCAAAGTCAATGGGGAAGCCAGATTGTAAAATGGGGTAAAATTTACTCAACAAATGTCAAACTTGAGGTGCAATTGTGGTTGTAAGTCAAGCACTACCTATATTTCCATGGCAAAGCAGGAAATTTGCACTGAAGAGAGATGGGAAGGTGGGATGCTTAAAACGTTGCAATAGTTCACATTTTGGTGATTTAAAAAATAGTTATTTGTACCTAGTGCGGATCTACATTATGTGGCCAATCAATCCCCATTACAATTGGAACATTTAAGAAAGTTGTCTCCTAGAAAGGCAAGAATTTGTGTGATCTTATATTGTTAGCTGTAAAGAAGTTGTGCATCAGCACCAGCCCAGTTCTTAACTCATTGTTTCCAGCCTTTCTAATGGCTGAGTTGAAAAATTAAAAGTGGACCTGTTGGGCCCGTCCCGACACACACACTATCCAGGGGGAGGGGGCATCTGGGTGTTGGCACGGTGGTGGGACTGCACGACAGGAAAACACACACACACACCTCACTCACTCACATTCACCTCGCCTCACCAAACACACACCTGCTTCGATAAAGACACGGAGAGGAACGGAAGGGAGAAGAGATGGTGGTGGCCGGCGGCATCGCCCACAGCTCCGCAGCCGCTTCGCAGCTGATTGGGGGCGCGGCACAGCGCGCTTAAAGGACGAATGACGTCAGCAACTTCCGACCGCCCCACAGCTGAACAGGGGCGTGGCGCAGCGCGAATATTCAAATAACACTGGGAGGCAGTCACTCCCAGCGCTGAACTGAAGCAGGCAGCACCGGCTTTTGCACTTGCAGCAGAGAATAAACCGACCTGCAACCATAGTTTGTACCGTGTGATTCTTTCTGCGAAGGTGAGCTAAGAGGACCTAGGAAACTTCAGTTTGATATGATTGATTAGGAACATCCTAGAAAAGATAATCAAGTAGTGGGATTGCAAGTACTTAATGTAGATGCTTAAGAACTAAAACTAAATGGAGACTTTGTACAATGTAAAATAAATCAGATTGGATCGAACAAATCTTATTGCTTTCTTTGTCTTTTTCCTACGCACGATAAAACAGATAAATAGGTACAAGCAGGGGTGAAATCTAAATTTTGTTACTACCGGTTCTGTGGGCGTGGCTTGGTGGGCGTGACAGGGGAAGGATACTGC
>JANHFM010006665.1:28912-40687 GCA_032468115.1 Grayia smithii
TTGGAAATCTCACACTTGGCTACAACATCCATGACAACTATTTGAACACACTTATGACTTCAGATGCCTTGCTGGACCTGCTGTCTACTGGAGAAGCCAATGTTCCCAACTATAGCTGTGGAAGGAAGGACAACATTTTGGCTCTTGTTGATGCAGCTGCCGATGACATCTCCATCCAGGTAGCAACATTAGGAGGCATCTATAAAATTCCTCAGGTTTGTATGAGTATTTCTCTATAGGTTAATTGAGTGGGGTGGTATGTAATAGATCCAACTATATTTTCACTTGGGAATTGAAGAACTGCTTTTCACCATGGCCATTCTAGTTATGATTATAGATTGGGATCCACAGTGTTTCATGACATCATCATCATTGCTTTGGGTCTTCTGCTTCACACTTGGGAAGGTGAGAAGAGGCTCTGTGTTCAATTGAAGGGTCTGCTGTACAAAAGGAAGGTTCAGAAGAGATGGGAAATCATCTTTTGTACATTTTCTTAACAAAAATAACAAATCCAATAAATTCTAGATTCTTGAAAAGAATCCAAATGGATTATATTTCCCTTTATCTGATAAAACATATATAACTTATTAACTCATAGGGACTTGTTACTATACTATCAGAATCAGAATACAGCTGGAAGGGACCTTGGAGATCTTCTAGTCCAGCCCCCTGCTGAAGTAGGAGATCCTATACCATTTCAGACAAATGTTTAACCACTTAAAAATTTCCAGTGTTGGAGCATTCACAACTTCTCGAGGCAAGTTGTTCCACTGATTAATTGTTCTAACTGTCAGGAAATTTCTCCTTAGTTCTAAGTTGCTTGTCTCCTTGATTAGTTTCCACCCAATTTGCACTGCCTTTATATCAATTTCTGAATCTGAAGTACTGCGAATAGATCTGATTGCCACAACTGGAAAAGGATATAATAATTCTGGGGAAAGTGCAGAAGAAAGCAACCACAATGCTTTTGAGGCTCAAACACCCTACTTATAAGGAAAGGCTAGAATACCTGCACTCTTCAGTCCAGAAAAAAAAATGATGAACAAATGCGGAATGATTGAGTGTATAAACCTAAGCATAGCCTGAAGAAATGTTCTGGTCTCTGTTAAGACACCAGGACTGGAGGCCCTGAAGCTGACTGGAACAGGATTTAGAACAGCAAAAAGAAGGGGGGGGAAAAGCACTTTTTACACAATGGTAATACTAGTAACTTGGATGGTGACTTTAAAAAGATACATTCCTGGGAAACAGCTCAGTCAATAGCTCATGGCTATTGGATGTGAACACTTAATAATTAATGGCCCCAGGTTAGAGAGCACCATACCTTCACACAGCAGTTGCTAGAAAATAATAGCAGGAGAGGATATATCATTATCTCTTGCTTGCATGGGCAGCAACAGATAGAGTAATATCCAGGACTTTTATTCTGTTTTTATGAATCCTGTGCATTATTACAAAGGTAAATCTTTGGGTTTCCTAAAATAAGTAATCTGCTTGAAAAAAAAAAAATCAGCAAGACTGCACTGGGCAGAGGGACATCTATAACTATAGACAAACTGTGTATAAATTGCCTATCATTATTTGTCTTCTCATTAATCATCCATTAATTCTTTTCTGAGATTCATAAAGAAGTGAGTGGGTCAGAATGATATTTGGCTGTCATGCACCTAACAATACTCCCACGCATTAATAGTAGCTCTTGCCCAAAACTTTGGTGTATATTAAGGCATGTATCCCATACATGCATACAACCCTGTCTATTAACTCAGTGCAAATCAGAGGCGGGTTTCAGCAGGTTCTGACCAGTTCTGGAGAACCGGTAGTGGAAATTTTGAGCAGTTCGGACAACCGGTAGTAAAAAGTCTGACTGGCCCCGCCCCCATCTATTCTCTGCCTCCCAGCTGATCGGGAGGAAATGGGGATTTTGCAGTAACCTTCCCCTAGATTGGGGAGAGAATGGAGATTTTAAAGTATCCTTCCCCTGCCATGCCCACCAAGCCATGCCCACCAAGCCACACTCACCAAGCCATGCCAAACCCACCAAGCCACACCCACAGAGCTGGTAGTAAAATTTTTTGAAACCCACCACTGGTGCAGATGGCACTGTTTAGTAGATGGAAACTGAGGGCAAGGCTAGTGGATTATAATGATCTCTTCAAGAGTGCCAGTTTTCTAAAATGCAGTCTGAACATTTATCTGTTATAAGAGTCACTCAGTCAATGCTGAGTGAATACTTGTGGTTATATTTTGGTCCATAACTTATCACCCCATTAACAGAAAAGGCATTTGGGATTATAATGAAGTGATAAACTTCAGAGATTTCAGTCTAAGGAAAAATCTAAGAAGCAAATATCCTATCACATTTTTGTTTTTAATGAAATGTGAGGTCTGTAGATCAAATGTTCTTCCCATTTCCTGTAATTTCCATGACTTGTCCAAGGAGTGCAAGATGTTAAGCAACACTCTGTCAAGGAACAGATACAGCCATTGTCATCCATAGCAAGTTGCTGTTTTGAGCTGTCCATGGTCCTGCTTGTCTTCAATTAATCTTTGATGCTTCCTTGTTGAGCCACATTACAGAACTGTGAAAAACTTGGATTCAGCAACTTGAATTGAAGGCAGTTAGACACAGTTTTCAAATTGCCTTGATAATGCAGATAGTTCAAAATGAGTTGATGATTTAAGTAAGTATTCGGGGGAGGGGATGCATAAAAGCCTTCTTTTTCTTTCTGCGAATTGATTTGATTTCCAAATCAACCTGATTCAGATATTTAGTTCAAAGTGTGGAATTAAATTGTCCTGATTTTCCAAACTAAATAGCTGATTGGAATCAGCTTTGAATCATTTTGCATATACTAATGTTCACCAACTAAGCACACACAGACACCTGAAGTGTTCTCACATGAAGGTTCTATACGCTAAATCTACCAGCAAATATACCTCTAAATTGATTTGAAACCTGGTTCAGTTGAAATTGTACTATGCAACTTGACTAGGCTGAGTCTCAGATCACCTTACAGGTTACACACCAATTTCCATCTTTCAGTTGCAGATATTGTTGAAGTTATGAGACAGATTATATGTGTTGAAGAGAGAGCTCCAAAAGTGTTAAATCTTTCCTTTTCTTCCTATTGAGCTCTAGGGACATTAGGAGAAGAGATAAATGTAACGTTTCTTGTTGTCTTTTCTCTGCTTAATTGGATGACTAACCTCTCCTTCAGGCTGCTTCCTACAGGAAGGATGGGATAGGCCTCTTCCTCCTCCTCCTCCTCCTCCTCTTCCTCCTCCTCCACCTCCACCACCACCACCACCACCACCATCACCACAAAAAGTTCAAGAGTTCAAGCTTTCTATCATAGCATGTGTCCTATAGAATATAATGTTCATAGTAAGCCTTTCTTGTACTTTGGACATTATGCACCTGTTTCCAGATATTCTTAGTGAGCTTCTATGTACTTTCTCCTAAATATGGAGCCAAGTGAATGGACAATCTGGTTTATATATGTTCTTTAATCATGTGGCTTCTTTTTTTACATATATCAGAGGTAGTATCTGCAACCATTTAGATATTGTTCAACTTCAAATCTCAATATATTTCACCCTTATATCCCTCATATACTGGCCAGAGCTGTTGGAACATTCAGTTCAACAATATATGAAGATCCATATTTTTCTATTCCTGTCACAATGATGGAAAAGGGCTATAATGTGAGGCAGTATAGAAGAGATGCTTTTTATGTCTGCTCATATGTCACCTGGTGTCTCTAAGATGTTGTAGTAGATAAACAAACCTAACTGCTGATATTGCTCTTTAGACTTCATTGAAGTGATTCACAAAAAGGAACATGATAAAGTAATGGTCACGCAGATAAATCGACATAACAATTCTATGAGATCCAACATGATATAATACTTAAGTTGTTGGACTAGAACCAGAAATACTTAAGTTTAAGTGCATCTTCAGCCATGCAGCTGACTGGATGATTTTGGACCAGCCACTACCTTTCAGTCCAAACAACTTCATAAAGCTGTTATGGTATGGAAAAAAATGGAAGCAGAAATGTTATGTATATTAGTGTAAGGCTAAATGGACAAATGGACATTCAAGGTGGCTTATTAACTTGTACTCAAGCTGGACAATATTCCAGGCTATAAAAAAGCTGAGATTCTTAGAGTGTAACTTATTCATTTCATTTGTTTTGAAAATTGGGTGCAGTGATCAGTTCAGCTGGATAATTGCCTATTACTATCCCATTTCATTCCTTATTATTATTATTGCTTCTTAAGAATAAACTAAAAAAACGGTGATGCAAAATTAGGATGTAAATAAATACCTCTCTGGAATACATGCTTTAGATGTTTTAAAAAACAATGGGAAAGGCAATGGAAATGAGATTCAGGCTATTTTCCTGAGAAGATCCCCCCTTCCATTTTGTTCACAGTGAGAAATAGGTTGTGACCATAAATCACAGGTCATGATGTATTGTCAATTCTACTTCTAAGATAAATTTGCTTTGCAAATGCCTTTACAGGAATCTATTGTGCTCATAAGACACCTAGATCATTTTTGTTTTTCTCTCTCCCTAGAAATTTATAATGAGATAGATTTCTTTTCAGACGTATTTGTCTATCTCCCCCAAAATAACTCTCCAAGTATAATTCTGATAGGCTATAATTCTATGACTTTTATTCCAGTTCACATACATACGCTCATTGCTCATCAGCAATGACTTCTAGTGATTAACTGTACATATGAATGAGCCACTCAGCATCTTACAGCTCAAAATTAGCTTCAGCTCAATATTTTCAAGATGGAGATAATTCATCTGGGAGTTATTGGCTGCTGAATAATCAGGTGATACGTTCACGTGTAAATGAACATTTGGAAAGATTGTTTTCTTTCTACTCAACCCAGTTTTGGGATGTGATGGAACTTCTAAAGGCAACTCCTTTCCCCTTCCAAAACAGAGCTTACTTTTGCAAATGATATCACAGTTACAAGTGGCTACAGGTTGACTCAGTCTTCCATCTTTCTGAGATTAGGAAAATGAGGACCCAGATTATTGGGGGCAATATGCTGACTCTGTCAAACCTCTTAGAGAGTGCTGTAAAGCACTATGAAGCGGTATATAAGCCTAAGTGCTATTGCTGGTGCTATTGCTAAGTGGATCAGATGTTTAAGTGCTGAACGTTACATATAAAATATCAACCCATACTTAAATTAAAACACAAAAATTACATCTGTTAAATTTCCCTTTTGTATGGAACATCACAAGTCTGCGAAAATTGACACTGTGTTAAAATTTTACACAAATGTGTGATCTGTCTAGAAAAAGGGTAGGTAACCCTTGTCCAGAGCAGCTTGCTGGAAATTAGCAGCATTGCCTTCTCTCATTTTAAGGTGAGAAAAACAGCAGCACTATAGTGCTAGCTCCAGAATAGACTTAATCTGGTTTTAAAAATCAAGAAAATATTTTAAACGTCCATTAACTCCAACTAAGAGAACATTCTGACTCCATCCCTATAAGTAGCATAGCCTGTTTTGCATCTTCACTCCACCCACTGTACCTTTTATCCTCTAAGATATATTAAACCCAACCCTCAGCAGTCGAAAGATAGACCACCTATGAAATTGAACCTGGGAAGACAGACTGATGTTCTTCAGACACTGGTAGACTCCAATTACAGGTAGTCCTTGACATACAACCATTCATTTAATGACTGTTCAAAGTTATGACACTGAAAGAAATGACTTACAACCTCACATTTACAACTATCATATCATTCCCACAGTTATGTGAACAAAATTTGGGCTCTTAGCAATGGGCTTGTAGCATGCAATTGCTGTCAGGGTTCCAAGTAACAGTCCCAAAGAAATCAAAACTCTGAGGTTTGAGGTTTCCTCAAAGTAAGAATTTATTAGGAATGCTATATTGGCAAAGCTGGTGAAAATTCGACTCTGAAGGACCTGAGGTTTTTCCCACCCAAATCAAAACCCAAAGTTCTTGCCTCCAAGTCACATGTTCATCACATGGTCCAATCAAGTCACAGTCTTCCTTCAGCTGCCTTTGGCCTACGCCTTCCAAACACCTGGTAGGGACGTCCTTGTCTCCCATGGGAAAGAAGGTTATTTTGGCTACCAGTCTCCCCAGTTATCTCTACCTCCCCCCTTACATTCCCACAGCAGCAACCGGCCTTGCTGTGGCAACCCTGAAGATTTCCAAAATGGTTCCAGGGCTGACAATTGCCATTTGTGACTATTCCAGCTTCTTTACAATGGCAATAGCACTTAGATTTATATACCACCCCATTAATGCTTTACAGAATTATTTGAGCGGTTTACAATGTTAGCACATTGCCCCCAACAAACAGGGTCCTCATTTTACTGACCTCAGAAGGATGGAAGACTGAGTCAACCTTGAACCCATCAGATCGAACTCCAGGCTATGGGCAGAGTCAGCCTGCAATATTGCATTCCAACCACTGCACCACCAGGACTCCTGACAAGCAAAATCAATGGAGGAATCTGGATTTGCTTAACAAGTGCATGCTTCACTTAACAACATGGCAAAAGAGGTTGTAAAATTGGGTGTGGCTCATATAATAATCTTGCTAATCAACACAAATTCTGGACCCAGTTGTGGTTGTAAGTCGAGGACCTACCTTATGTCTACTTTGACTATAATGGCCATTAGTAGGTAGGTACTACTTGGAGTTTTAATCCACTATTCTGGAGGGCACAAAGTTGTATATATCTTCAGATGTAAGCATACATACTTGGAAGGAATTCAGAGTCACAAAAGCTACCAAATGTCTTTGGAATCCAATGTTATCAGATGAACACATCCATTAGTAAAACAAAAGGGAAACGGGTGGGAATTGGGACAGCAGGTTATACAGACAAAGAAAAAATCATTTAGTTAGAAGGATGCTTAATGAAGCAATCTAAATTAAATCATCCTGAACAGATGGTCAGTTAGCCTCTACTTAAACATATCCAGGAAGAAGGAGTTCACTATCTCCCTTGGTCAGTGGTTTCACTGCCCTATGAAGAAATGTTATTAACATTTGATCAAAGTCTACTAATGTAATTTTCTTATGATATATCCTATCTACATAACAATATATCTACACAACAAAAAGGTGCATCCAGTTTCTCTGAACCCTTGTTAAAGTGGGGTTCTCAGAAGTAGGCAAAACAACCCTGTAGAAGCAAATGAAATTGAATAGTTTTTCTGATCTCTGCCCCTCTAGCATTTTAGAATTGACAGCTACAATTCATTGGTAATTCTTGATTCTTCTGGTTCAAAGAATGCCCTACAGAAAAGACCTAGCAATTAGATGAAAGAATGGCTGTTATTTCTACCTCTCAAGAGGGTATTTAAGTGAGTTTCTAATGGCCCTATGACAACAGTGACACAATATCTGGGATGTGGTGGCCAACTTTTGAAGTTCAGTGTTCTCATTCTAGGCAGGTTTTGGAGTAAGGTAGAGGAGGCACACCTGGAAATCTTCCCCAACCACACTAAAGCCCAAATTTTAATAATGGTTTCCTTCAAGTTGAATTTGATTCTTGGCAATTACCTAGATCTATTTTTCTTGGTTTCTTCTGTTGCTTTCTTCTGGGATATTTTTTTTTTCAGTTCTGCAGTTTGGTTTATGGTGTTGGGATTGTTTGCTTGTGCATCATCTTAGTCAGAGATGGGTTTCAGCAGGTTCTGACTAGTTCTGGAGAACCGGAAATTTTGAGTAGTTCGGAGAACTGGTAGTAAAAATTCTGACTGGCCCTGCCCCCATCTATTCTCTGCCTACCGAGTCCCAGCTGATCAGGAGGAAATCGGAAAAGCAGTTAAAACTTGGCTTTTCCAGCAGGCATGGGGCTGCTGATCTCGCTACTGTGACGCAGCGAGATCCGGCCCCAGACAGGATATGAGTGTTTCTGTTGTTTTATTGTTTTAAACGTATTTTTTAAATTTTTTACTATGTATTGCTATTGTGTTTTTATTGTGAGCCGCCCATAGTCCTTCGGGAGTTGGGCAGCATATAAATTAGAATAATAAATAAATAAATAAATAAATAAATAAATAAATAAATAAATAAGTAAATTTTGCAGTAATCTTCCCCTGGATTGGGGAGGGAATGGAGATTTTACAGTATCCTTCCCCTACCACGCCCACCAAGCCACGCCCACCAAGCCATGCCACACCCACTAAGCCACACTCCCAGAACCGGTAGTAAAAATTTTTGAAACCCACCACTGATCTTAGTGCTAACCAGGTCTAATCCTATTTACTTTTATAGAACCAGCTAAGTTTCTGAAAGTCCTGTCTCCTAGTTGGTCTATTAATGATTTGTGATCCTGATATTTTGGAGAATTCCCAGAATATAAGCCTGTAATTCACCCCACTTGTACAATTTCTAATGAACACATGAAGAAATTATATCTCCTCCTGTACTTTTTATCTGGCAACTAGCCTAAAAGCAGTGTAACATCTAAACTGTCTTCTTGACTTGTTGACAAGAGTCTGAAGAGAAAGGAGGAAAAAATGGTTTGTTTTCTACCCGTGTGAGATCCAGCTTTACACTGAAACCATTTGAATACCCTAGAGTGTTACAGAACAACTATTTTTATTCTTCATTCTGCTTGTTTGTTCACTCACCATTGTTTTTCTGCCCTTGACTATTCCTCTACCTCCAGCTTAAATGCTTGGTAGCCCCATTTGGATATGTTAGAGGAATTACCCAGTATAATCTCTCTTTAGGGATCCCATTAGAAACTTTTGGAAGATTAGAAGAAACCCATTTGAAAGCAGACTCGCAAATGCAGATGCCATGCAAAGTGAGGCTATATAATGAATGATTATCCCAAACATTATGGTACTCATTTTGTGCTATAAAGAAAATGCCTTCAACTCACAATTCAGGTCCAATTACCCTAATTAGCCTTATCACACACAATTAGCCTTTGCCGGTGGATGTATAACGTGCACGCCAGGCTAGTCATCCATAATCTAAGCAATTGTACTTTAAATATTGCATTGCAGTGGCTGCTTGAATCCACTTTTCATAAATAATCAATTTCTTTGGCAACGTTTTTTGCCCCTGCAGTGACATTTTCCGCTATGCCTCATAACCGAAAAACCAGCCTCTCAGCCATTTGACGGCTGTTGCTAATTGCCAGATATATAAAGACATTCAACCTTGTAACTCTATCTTGGCTTTTCAAAGTGTGTCAGTTTTGATAGTGCAAAGACTTTTCCACTTTCTGTTTCCTACCTTTCAGACATGATGCACCGCTGTGAGGTGTTTCCAGGATTCTTGAGGCTCTCATAAAGTCGTTTGAGTCCTGCAGAAACATTTCCTTTTGCCTTCCGTGTTCCTTGCTTCACAAGCCAGCATCCTTTCCCTTTCTCCAACACAGGCTGCCTTTTGGGGTCCTGGTTGAAACTCTAGAAATGAGATATTGCCAAGGAGACTGCCTATCCACTGAGCAAAGCCTGTTCGCTTTAAGAGGTCTTATTACCAATCTCCTAATTGCATCAAAGACTATCCCTCGTTCCTCCAATCACAAGTAACGGACTTGTGTTCTTCTTTTTCTCTGGTGGCTGCCGTTACACTAACCCAAATTATTCCCTGGATGAATTTCTCTGGCTTGCCCATGTTTCCATTCATTAGCCTTTTAAAGCTGTCTCTTCAGGTTTGAATGATGAAGAATGTTGTAAAGGCAAGCTTTGCAGTTCCACCAGAAGGCTGTTTGTCTTAGAATTATGGGAGATGAAATCAACTACATCTGGAGGATGTAGACAAACTGAGGAAAGCTGCATTGCAGTATGGTGAGACAAAACTGGTTCCCTACCATTCAAAGTATTTTATGGACAAATTCAACTGATCTTGTTGTTGGTCCTTCCAGGGATGATGGTGATCTTTAGGAGGGAGAGAACATGGCCCACCAGTGAACTCCTCCTTAAGTGGTAAGGCATGTTTTGATGTCCCATGTACCTGACAAATGTGTGTAAATGAGATATTGCTTGGTACAGTGGGTAGAAACATAGAAAACCACCATGTAACAGGCTAAACTGTTTGCCAGTCTAATCTGATATTACCTGTTGCCTGCTCTGGCTGATAATAACTAATAATCTGTCATAATTCTGCTATTTGCATGTTTTAATTGAAGTTGCCAAGAGTAAACCTGCAACCAAACTCTAGATCAGGAATGTCAAACTCGATTTCATTAAGGGCTGCATCAGGGTTGTGTTTGACCTCTAGGGGCCAGGGTGGGCATGGCCAGCTCAAAGTCACTTGTGTCAGGGGCACCTGTGGTGGCCTGAGTGCTCTGCCAGTGAAAACAGGCTCCCGAGCTCTGTTTTTGGCTGCCATGGCTTCCTGAAACCCTCTGCCAGTGAAAACGGAGCTCAGGAAGGCCACACATGGCCCTCCCCAGCTCCGTTTTTGCTGGCAGAAGCACCCCAGGCTGGTCCTTTCCTGTTTCCAGGGTGACCCTGCAGGCCAGATCTAAGTACTCCATGGGCCGGATCTGGCCCCTGGGCCTTGAGTTTGACACCCCTACTCTAGATAATAGCAGAGAGTATGTTTAAGTTTCTATTTAGTTGCCAACGTATCTGCTAACAATTTGTTATTTCTTAGCCTAGCCTACCTCAGAGGACTGTTATGAACTGTGGAGAACTCTGTCAGCAGAGTGATGGCATGAGGGTTACATTATACATTACATTACTGAGTTAAATTATAAAGCACATAAACCTTTAAAGAGGGCTGTTTAGTCTTGGTATGAATCAGTGAACCATAGTGTGCCTGTATGTCTTATTCAACTAACTATGGATAAGCAAACAAATTTATTATCATCCACTGTAAGAATTTCATGTTTTCTTTCTCTAGGCTACCTACTCTGTAACTAATCCATTAGATTGTACTAATGTGTTGAACATCTATATTAGCTGAGCTTCATTTATTGAACAAATAAGCAAATTACATTCTGCAAAATAATGTAACGATGGTTGTTTTGCAGTTTCCAAAAGCATCAAAGTAGTAGAAAATATTCATTTAAAAGCGAGAAATAAGAAAGACACTATGCTCAGTGAAAAGAGAGAGAAAAATAAGGAAATAAATGTTAAATTATAGTGTGCTGTGATATGAATGAATGGTCTGTCATGATTTATTAATTTTTATCTTGCAGAGATACCATTTCGTTTTTACATGCATTCATTTTTCACCTTATAAAAGAAGGCATTCTAAAACTTTTAAAAGTCATTGCACAGCCATGCTAGAGCAAGGTTCACACACTCTTTGCTGAATAATCCACCATTAGTTGGAGTCACATAACACATAAAGGCAAAAAGCATGGTTTATAAAACAGCATCTGCCTTCAGACATTGCACTAAACCAAACACATTATGACCTAGTGTGGCATTCTATGATTGGCTCCAAGTCCTGCTTGACTGAATGGGGATGACTTCAAGGCTGGGATGACAAAGACGTAATGGTGCTAGCGAATTGATTCTCTCACATCATGCAAACAGACCTTTGGGCTCAGTACAGCTTTTCTTGAGCTTTTTTCCACATTTCACTCTTCTGATAAGTTCATTTATTCAGACCCAGAGAGGAAAAAATTCCTACCAGGTTCTAGAATTTTGAACATCCTAGTTATCTCCGTGACAAGTTGCTTACTTATATTCAGAGTCATAAATAGAATAGAGTAGAATAGAATAGAATAGAATAGAATAGAATAGAATAGAATAGAATAGAATAGAATAGAATTCT
>JANHFM010006666.1:0-12885 GCA_032468115.1 Grayia smithii
GTATAAGATGACCCCCCACTTATCTGAAGATTTTAATGGGTTAAAAAGTCGTCTTATACGCCGGAATATACGGTACTCCAAAAAATTCAAAGTTAGGGTGCCTTAGTAAGATTTTATTCACTTCTTTTATTACCATTGCTTCACAAAACTATTTAAAATTCAAAGGGAACTGTAATAGCAAATTAATAGCTATATGGCAGGAGTGTCAAACTGGATTTCTTCAAGGGTTAGGGTTGCAGTTCTCTTCTGTGGGCCGGCCAGGGGCTGTGGAGACGGAACAGATGCTTCCTGCAGCACCCTGCCGGCCAAAACAGGGTGTAGAGGGGCCCCTGAATTCAACCCCCGATGCCCCGTTTTTGGCCTGAACGGTCTCCTACAGCACCCTGCCGGCCAAAACATTTTGCCCCATTTTGGCCAGCAGTGGCACCATGGGCCAGTTCTTTGCGATTTCCAGGCCGGCTCCGCAGACCAAATTTAAACTCAGATTTGAGTTTGACAATAATATATGGCATTGTTAGAACTATTAAAAAAAAACCCATGTCATCCTGGAATAAAAAAGGTTTTTTAATATTAAAAATCTGGAGTGCTGCATGTAAAAGAGCACTTCCAAACAGGAAGCAGCAGCATCTAAGGATTTGTTTATATGTATTACTATCCTTTACCTGAATTTATGTACATACATATTTTCTGTCATTCAAATCTAAACATGGATGGATGATATTACAATATTCTGTGTGATAAAGATCCATGACTAGTCTAAATGATTGTCCTCATCTCTGCTGTTTCACATGCCTCAAAATCTTCTCTAGAAAGACCCAAAGTCTAGAATATATTTTAGAGTATATTCTAGAAGAAAAGAGCCAACACAGAAATAATGTGAGACTATGTATTTTTTTCATTCATTTTCTAAGTCTATAACTTAAGTGTAATTATCTAAAAACCTAGGCATCTTAATGATACATTCTGAATCTTTCATGGGAATTGCTGTTTGGACACAGTCACTGTATTATTTAACAATTTTCTAAAAACTAAAAACAATGTTATGATCTTCTGATTATTCCAGCTCTTAAAAGTTTACTTACTGACAAGAATGTATCATTTGGAACATATTGTTGTTGCTCTCCTAGTAACACATCTATCACAGGATGTTTCCCATTTTTGATCATTATTTCTGATTTTTCATCTATTATGACAGGTCTGAAAAACAAATAGACTGAATGTGAAATAAAGGCCCCAAATCATACATTTGCCTTATCGAGCTTGAAACAAGCCAGCCGACTGATAATAAATGGAGCTCAATCAATTCTTCCCAGAAACAATCTGATCTGGTGGAGAGTCTCGTAAGTTTTCAAATATGGCATGCAAGAAGTGATTTATAAAAGTCTGCACTTTTATAAATTTACAATGTTTCCTTAAGTATTCCAGTATTGGGTTTTTTTTTAAATGATTACCTGCAATAATCTCCTTGTTTGGCAGCCTCAGCTAAGGAAAAAACACAGTCCACAGTTGCTAGATAATCCACAGCTTGAGAGAGTGCATGATAATGCTCATTAAAATGACTAGAGAGAAGTACATTGGAAAGGAAAAAGAGTGAATGAAATATTAATACAAATAAACTATAACCCGTCAGCAATGCTACATCCATACAAAGTTTCTTACATACGTTCTGTTTTCAATACATAGTGTAAGCGTACATCTAGTTACACATGCACATTAAAAATTATGATTGGTTTCATTGTTTATGATGAAATATTGAGAGATGATACAAAAAGATTGGGAAATTCTGAAAGGGGAATGTAGCATTTTTCAAAGGGATTTTTTTTGTCTGTCAAAAGCTGCCTGGGTACAGCAATGTGATCAGGAGGAAGAGATAAATAATCCATCATGAAGGAGTACTATGAAAATAATAGTAACACTGTCAATACAAGTAGTTCTTTACTTATGACAACAAATGAGACTTAATCTTTAGTCACTAAGTGAAGAGGTTATTAAGTGAGACATCACGTGATTGCTTCAAAGATCGCAATCCTGGCTGCAGTCATTAAGCAATCACCAGGGTTGTTAAGGGGATGGGAGAAAGAGCTGCTTGCCAGAAGTACTGGTCCCCATACCGGGATGAATCCCTCTGGTGGGCAGCCCTTTTGCTCTCAAAAAGATGCCTGCCGGAGGGACTCTGTGCCATGCCAGGCCAAATCCCTCTGGTGGGTAGCCTTGTTACCCTCAAAGAGGCTGACTGAAAAAGGTTTTCACTGAAATACAGGCAGGATTTTGAGACAGAGTGATTACAGCATGGGGTGTTCGGAGCCAGCCCCCAAAGACAAGAGAACTCCCTCTCATTGCTGAAGGCTGACTGCAAATACCCTGTGCTGCAAATGCTCTGTATGTCAGGGTTCCAGTTTAGCTTTCGTTGAATAAAAACATCTCACCTTTCAAAGTTCAAAGTCCATTTTATTCAACTAGCCATCTGGCACGTCCCAGTGAATTCCAAAAACTGAAAGCATTCCAGATTTCTTCCCCCTCCATTCCACTCCCTCCTCCCCTTCCACTGGTCACGAGAGCCAATCAAGTTCTCCTTCATCTGTGCACCCTCCTCTTCCACTGACCGATGCAATGATTCCTTCCGCCTATTACATAACCTTATTATGACTATCACACAACCCCCTTCCCCTTTTTCCCACAGTGTAGAGTTGGCAGCTTGGAACGTAGCTAATAAGGCTTCCAAGGCTGACATTGTACTAAGTTCTTGCATGGATTTGGGAATAGGCCTTTTTTGACCAAACCCAGAAATCAGAGGAAGTCATGTTGGTAACCGATAGCAGTTTGTGAACTTTGCTGCCTGCTTCCTTATGCCTTTCTGGATAAGCAGGCATGAAAGATTACAAATGATGATCACAGGCACTTAGCAACCAGTCGTAAGGGTGAACAGGTTGCCAAGCACCAGGATCGCAATCATGTGAACCTGATGAAACTGCAACAGCCATAACTTTGGGCATGAGTCATTAAGCGAGAACTAGCTGCATAGAATTTTCAGTTTTCAAGAATTTTATGGTAATGCATATATAAACATATTTATGTATTTTTATGATTGTATTAGTACTGCTGTATTTCTAAATTTTATTTTGTTACATTTGACCATATTTTTTTAAAAAGCTCTAAAGGATTTTATTGTGCGATTAATTAGGGGTATAAATTGTGAATTTAAGAAAATATTTTTTAAAAATGAGAATAATCATGGATCTTAATAAGTACCAAAAAGTATATTTTGACGCACATCCAGCAAGTGCCAATGAGCAACAGGTTGCTTATCAGTAATCTAACTCTTCAAAAATATCAAAATTCCTCTAAAATACTATGTTTGTGAATTTTAAATACATTCCCATTAAAAACGCAAGGAATATTTTCAGCTAAATTATACAAAATCCGTTAACTTTTGATATGTCAGTAATCACAATCTATTTCTATTCCGAAACCTACTTATTACAGTAACAAAAATAGACTTTGTAAACTTACTCTAAAAAACACAGCCATTCAGAATTGCAGTCAAGGACCAGTTGCTCACGTAGCTGATTTAGCTTTCTGTAATTTTCTACAATAAAAGGAGTGTGGAAACGGCTTACAACCTTTGTGCTTGAAGAAAGAATCAAACAGGGCATAAATGTGATTAATCAGTAAAATTTTCAGCAGTGCATAAAGTTAGGTCAGTATCTTCTTAGGATTAATATTTCTGAGAGTTCATTATATATTTTTTTTGTGTGTGTGTGTACATATACAAACATACACATACCGTTCTCACCCTTTAGCACAGTACTCTTTTGGGCAAAGAGCTCTGATGTGGTTCCTGGAATCTGTTGGAGTCACTCTCCCAACTTTGGAGTCACAGCCTCAAGTGCCCTTACTATCACTGGGCCCAGTTTGGCCTTTAGTTTCCATAACATCCTTTCTACTTCGTAATGCCCTATCACCAGGCGCAATTTGGGGTGGGTGGCTGTCTAAGACTAAATGAAACAATTACATCTTCCAATAAGTTTGAATAACTCTTCTAATATTCCCCCAAATCCTTATGATCTGTAATACTGATGCCAACCAATTTGGCATAGTGGTTAAAGGAACTGAGCTAGAAACCAGGAGATCATAAGTTTTTGTCTTATCTTAAGCATGAACCCAACTGTAAATAACTTTACACCAGTCATTCTCTCTCAGTCCTAGGAAGAAGACAATGACAAACCACTTCCAAAAATGTTGCCAAGAAAACTGTATGGTCTATTTTGTTGCTAGGGACACAACAAAAGTAATATTGTAAGAAATTATACTGATGCATGTATTTACTTCAGCACTTTATAATGTAAGTTCTGGCATCAGAAACATAAATACATAAGCATCATTGAAGTAATTAGTACAATAAATAGTAATTAGGATTTATATTAAACTACATACCTGCTAACTTTAATCCAATCTAATGGTACAGAAGATACAAATGAATTTTTAACTTCAATCTGAAACTGAAACATCAAATAATAAAGTATCAAATGATTAATACTGTTTTAGAACAAAATTCTGTAGTGCTTGAATAGGCAGCAGAAGTTCTTCATAATTATCAGTGATGCATTTGATGACATAATCCTGTCCCAAAAATGTTAGTATGTATAAGGAAAACAGTACAGCAATAGAAGAAATAGTCAAGCAACTATAAGATACATAGGATACCAGTTCAAATTTCCAATACTATCAAAACTATTAATTTATTTCAGATAAACAATTTCAGTTGAAGAATGTAACTAATCACCAAGCTTATACCAGTTCATAGAGCAATGTATACAGGTTTTCAGACTCTCAAAAATCCAAAGAAGAAATGGAGCGACTTCAGGTAAACTAAAGCACCAATCCACAGAATACTTCTGGATACTCTTCCCTACCTATTTTCCTCATATTATCTCCCAAGATTGAGACACAAATTTAGAATCTGGCAGAAAGCATTTGTTTGAAAATGAAGTTTCTGTTTAATCATAATAAATAATAACACTGCCAGTATGGTTATAAATAAACTTTGAAAACGTATGACAGTTACAACAAAAGTCTATGTATCAAATTAAAGGAATAGAAGGAACCATTTTTTATGCAATACAGGAATCCAGGTGAAAGAAAATTACTTTTGTCATATTTACAAAAGGGGAGCTCTTCACTTCCACAATTCCACTGTGAAACCATTTAAAATGTTTGGAATTTTTTCTTAAAAATTCATCTCGAAACTGCTTCATAACCTGAACCCTAGAATGGTCTTCTTCAACATAACTCCCTAAAGTTAAATTAAGTTTAAGAAGTTTTAAAGTATTTTAGAATGCCATCATGTCCTACAAAATCATCTATTATGGCTAAATCCATCCAGCTCCCTCAAGAGTCTGTTGTTCTCTTTTCCATATGAATCTTTCTTAACATGGATTATCCAAAAGTGGACGCAGTAGTCAAGGTAGTTATATAATACACAAAGGAATGGAATTATTACTTTTCCATTATTTAGGTGGCATGTTTTATGGCAGTATATGACTGTTTTTGTCTTTTCTGCAGTCACATACTATCGCTGATTTATTCAATTCAGCTCATTTACTAAAACCATATTGAGTTGGCCTTCCATCCACAGGATAAAATTTATTGATATATGACTACATAACTCTTAGAATCTGACTAAAACATACCACTTTTCCTTCATCAGATTCATCCAGACTGTATCTTATAAAAAGCCAATTTTGTATGACAATAATATAAACAGCAATTGACAATTAATGCTATGATGGTTTACCAACCTATACTTGTATCCTATTTTCAAAGATGAACAGAATAATTGGTTTGCTGCTCAAGGAAAGAAAAACAGAACCTTAAAGTTAAAATCTGGATTAAGCATTGCTAAAGTTACTGTGTAAATATATGCTCATGTGATTCTGTTGGTAAATACGCTTATAATAATTATGAAGCAAACCTAGCTTTCACAGTCATCATACTACAATGTAACCTGTAATCTATAAACTACTGTTATCTATACTTTGAGATCTATATTGGTATAGTTAACAGATGTTTTCCTGAGGTGTTAATTGATTTTCATAATTAATTGTCAGAGGATATAACGTAGTTCACAATAATTGAACAGAACTGATCTAAACATAAATCAAGGAGACCATCTATGGAGTAAAATATGAGATATAACTCATAACAAATTTCAATAAAGACTGCTATGTCGTATTTGTAGATTTGCATTAAGGTTTCAATTTGCTTCTGTTTGTTCCTCATAATCTGTACATTTGTAAAGAGATACTGAAAAATTGGGATCCGAAAATTGACTCTCTATTTCCAAGTTCATAAATTCTCACAATTAATAAAAGTCCTTTTTTAAAGATAAAATTATAATATTAAGATAATGAATTGATGTGAACTTCATGTTCCTATGCTCTCATCAATTTTCGTCTCCTTTAGCACAGTAATTAAGATATGAAATATTTTTATATTTGCCTTTGAACAGTTATAGATTAGCAATTGCATATGTGTGAATGCAACTTGTAACTGCTTTTAAACTATACATATTGATTGTGAACTTGGGAGTTATAGCCCCAACACAAATTAGTATATGCCAAACTGGAAAAGAGTCACAGTTAATTTTACTTTTGTATTACAACCAAAAGCAGACTCTAGGCAAGGTGTGCTTCCTATACAAATTGTATGTAAAATAAACTCATCCTTTCCCAGCTTGGAATATTCTAAATTGTGTTCGGTCTACAATTCCCAGGTTCTTGACCAACAAACATTGTTTAAGAGCAATTGCAATTTGTATACTCATTTAGATATTATGTTTAGATGACAACATATAAATCCAGGATCCAAACAATGTTTTAAATCTTGTGCTGTAAAAATCAAACTAGGTTTTCTTGTTTATAGAGAAACTGTGTTCATGAAGTGTTTTAAATTGAATAAAAAATTTAGTAAAGAGATCAGTGAATATATTCTAGGTTCTCAAATATGTCAGTGTGCTACAAAACATTGAGATCTTAGAAAATTGGAAATATATTACTTTGTACAGTATTCTGCAAAGATTTCAGTTCTAAATACTCTGCCTCTTTGCCAAATATATTATTTCCTTATCATATTTTTTATATAGCTGAAATGAACCTTAAAACATTCCTCTATTTCATAATTTTAATTACCCCAAGTTAAACAGAGTTCTCGGTAAAGCATTGTCTTATAACATGTCTTATTAAATTGTTCTTTTTTGTATCCCTGTATCATAAATTAGCTAATGCGCTTTTATACAGTGCTTATTTCTTATAATTACTGTAACTAACATTCAATTATTAGCAAAGGTACACTTACAAACAGATGTTGATATTCTTATATTATGACAGTTGACGCTTTTAATAAAGTTTACCCAAAACTTTATTTTTACAATATAACTTCCGGTACATTGTTAGTAAATTTACATACTAAACACATTTTTCTTTAAATGTTACTAGCCTTAGAACAACTCATGCCAATTCCTAATCCTATTAGGATTTAGTCAATGATAAAAGATTGTGGAATTTGTATTCCAAATTACCTAAAGGCAGTAAACTGTTTAGCTCCAATCTACTCAGTAAAGGACAACGAAACTGTTGCTGTAAAAACATGATCAGAACTACATGGTTGATAAAATCCATTTAATATTGCATAGACAAACATACAGCATAACAAAGTCAATATTGATATATATTACCTCTTGCCCTGATACCGATACATAGTCCACAGAGGAGGAATTTAGCATTCTTCGTACATCCTGAATATGATTCTGGATTTGACAGAGTATTGTCTGAATCTCATCCCTTCTCTTCCTTATTAAAGGAAAATCATCGAGATCCTTGAATAGTTCAGTTTTGTTCCCAATTCTAAAAGAAAATTCAAATTAACTTTTAATGCAATACCATATATATTTGTTTAACCCTAACAAAATGAGCAAATACAAACGAATAAGATTAATATGATCTAGGGCACTATAATTTAATTGTAGAAAGAAAATTTATAAGATCCAGAAAATTTATAAGATCCAGAAAAAACATTTCAAAAGAACTTCTGCACAGTTAGTTTAACTCTTTATGTGTAAGAGGTGTGTGTGTGAGAGAGAGAGACAAACTATGAGACACAAGTCCCTTCATTTTTGGAAAGGCCAAAAAAGGAGTGGTGCACCCAAGATGAACCACATCTAACCAGATCTTGAAAATCTGGCACATTGTTCAAAATTGGATTAGGCTGAGAGTGTCTTACAGAATTTAATGGGAATTCTAAAAAAAACTAATGTAGCATATTACTTAATATTTTTAAGTAAAAAATATCTATTATGTATGTTAGATCATATGTATGTATGAATGAATTGTATTACAAACAATTTGAGAAAAGTTGGGAAAGGTGAAGAGAACCGAACTTTCTTTACAATCACAGTTCGGTTAAAAAACGAAGTCACTGCATTATATCTACACAGTACCCACCAAGTTACAAATTATATGCTTAAATTTACTTACTTTGCTGCTTCTTCATTAAGTTTACTTAAATATTTTTTTGTTGAACTAAGCAATTCAGGAATTTCCAAGAGGCTTTTATGCAGCAAGGAGGCCCGTACTTGAACTTCTATAGCTGGAATTAGTGCTTTCACTGCTGTTTCCAAGTTAGAAAGTGTGCTTACTACCAAGTAGAATTCTTGAATAGAACACTGAAAACATAAACAAATGTTGTTTAAAAAGAACAGTTTTCAGTTTACAATAGTCTTGCAAAACTTCCAAATCTAACAAATGAAGTTCTTTAAGATGGCACAAAAGTCTGTTGTATAAGTTCTAATACTCTGATTATATAAACAAAGTTTGTTTTAGTCTCTCCTTAATTTTGGATATACACTGAAATATAGGCATCCTAATTTCAATTGTTATGGTAGGAAGTGAATTGATTTAATTTAATTATTAAATGTTTAAAACTGAAGTAATTTAAATAAAATTTTAAATTGTAATGTTAAATACAAATACATAGATTAAAATAGTTAATGAATTTTAAGAAGCTAGCATACCAGGAATATAAGAAACATGGACAGTTTTAAATGTTTAAAATTGCCATTGTTAAAAGCTTAGATATTTCCAATTATTTTCTGCCTTACTATATATAAAACACATTTCAGGAAAAGTTGCCTGCATTTAAATATAATAGCAATGTGGTTTTTTTTAATTATCTGTAGTCTTACCTTTTTATGATAAATACTACAGATTCCTCTCTCAATATCTGGAACCTTATACAATAGAGACATTATTTGACCAAGAACACTTGATTCTGAGAAGAGAATCTCAGATACTGCATCAAGTCGGGAATTAATTTCACTGTAAAATAGAGGATAAATGAGATAAATAAAATCTTACTCCTTTTCTGCATTTTCAATAATGATTCCAAAGAGAAATAATAACAATCTATGGATATATTATAACATGCCTGGAAGAAACAGTCTCTCTTATTCTGATGCTAAAAAGATAATGTGAAATTTATCAAACTACCTTTGCAAGAAATACCATAAATGGGATGTCACAGTTCTCCCTGTGTCCAAGATGCACTTTGATCTGACCACTTAAGTCTTCTATATCACAAACATCCTCAAAATCATTATGTTTTTGCTGTTTTTGCCAAACAAGCAGGCTTTGAATTTTTTTGCTAGGAAACTGCAAACCAAGAGACTCCCAAGGAAAGGAAGGCAAACCTGCTTTGTTTCTATCACTGTTGGTAGCAACTAGATTGGTTCTCAACTCAGTTATTCACAGGGTTTTTTTTTTCAACCAAAATATTTCAAAATTTGCCACTTTACATTAATGGAAAAATTCTGTTGACATCTCCTAATAATCCCTAGCTCCTGAATTTCCCTCATTTCTTCCTCCCATGCCTCAATCTTGTCTTATTACTTCCATTTGTGAAGAGAGAAATATGGTTTCTCAAAGAGTTAAGTCTACATTAAGGGGTTTGTGCTATTACTGCTGCTGTCACCACCTTCAACCTCACTGCTGCCTGTACCAGTGAGCAAATTAGGATGGCACGAACACTGAAGTTGTTTCTTTAACCTAGCTGGGAGATGAACTAATCTCTATCCAAATTTACAATTTGCAAATCAACTTGGTTTCATGAAAGTCATTACCTCTTTGCTTTTATCAGTAATTCATTATATACAGTAGGTATTGGCAGAAACATGCAGATTTCATTATGTAATTTACAATATACGGTAGTATACCAGTTTGAATTAGAGTGTGATAACATATTATGATAGAGTCTAAAGGCTCTGATCCTTTGCTGTGAAGTTAATCTGCACTTTAATCATTTTCACATATGGCTATGATACACAGTTCCAATAATCTAACACCATCATGGCAAACACTGTGCCTGCAGTAATCCTCAGTATTAAAAAGGGAGAGTAGAAGGGAAAGGGTCAATAGGCACAATCTAATATCAAGTGACCTATTTTTTCTACCTCTCATAGAATCATGTTTTGAAATACTGTCCCAAGAATTATACACTATAAAATCATAGAGGATTATCTTCAGCTTACTTAACAGAAGGAACATACCAATATAAAAGACAGTTTTAAATGCTTTTTTACTTCAGTACTAGGATAGTTCTATGACAAACAGACCATCACAAATATTATCGATATTAAGCAATTCAAAAGACATTATTTTTATTTTATTTGGTGTTAGCTTACACTATTATAATTTATGTTTTAAAAAACTGCATTTAATATAAAACTGAATTATACAGAATTGTGATATTTAGTTTAAATTATTTACACATTTCAGTTATTCAACTAAATGCAATATTAACCTGATTTCAAACTGGACACAATGACAAAGTAAGATTAGGTGCAAAATATTATATTTAGGTGCAAAAATACTAAATATAGACTGAATACAACAAATGCTAATTACAATACATTTGTAAATAGTATTTTGAAAGTATTGATCTATGCAGAGATTTAAGAATAGTCAAATCAAGCTTTTTATGATAGACATCTTTGGGGAATAAAATTGTTACTAAAAAGCAGAACATGGTACCTCTCAGTAAAGGATTCAAACATTGCTAACAAAGGATAATGAATGCCTGTAAATAATGATGGAAGTCTACAGTTTTTGTAAAGAAATCTCACACTAAAAATGGATATAATGGTGGCAAATCAATGCAGCATGGGGTGAGCGATACTAATTTCCCTCATTCTTAAAAGTAGGAGTAAACTATTATTAAGAGTAATCTAGATTTAGCCAGAAACTAAATTTGCATATCAAACTATATAGCAATATTTATAACTTATTGTAAGTATTTATATAACTGAGCAAATTTCTTCTGTTATATTACAGAAAATAAAATGTTCCATATAAAATAGGATGGTTTTAAATAAATGATATTCTGTTCATAAATGTTTAAGCAAAACAAATTCTACTTGACTGATGAGTAATTTTCTGGATGAGAAAAATGCATATAAGAAAATGACGAATGCACAAGAGGATGAGGAAAAAATGTTATTTAAACTATAAAGAGAAGTGAAGTTATAATGGAGATATTCAAAGAGGGCAAGGAATGGTTAAGATTAAAGAAGAAAGCAAATACAGTATTATTTTGATGGAAATAATCAATTTTTGGGAAATCAGTGAAAGGGCAAAATGAGGTACTCATGGAGATGGAGTGGAATTAAAAATATATAGGAGGAAAAATTAGTGAAGGCCAAGGAAAAAAAATCTCAATTCCTACATATTTCATATTCCTAACTAGGGTAAAATAACTCAGCATTCTGGTCCTTATCCTTAGACAAATGGCCAGCTCTTCATAGCTGGAGCTGACACTGATATATAGAACGCTCAATTTCTGTATTCTTAGCGTCTACTTATAAATTACGTCCTTTATTTTTGCAATCGATTAATTAATCTACCTCGACCAATCGATTGATTTCAAGCCATGTCCTTGAAATTTCTATTGGCTGCTATTCATAGAATGTGGGAATTCTGATATGAAGTCTTGCATAGTTTTTAAGATGATTGGGTTCCTACTTTTCTCTTTTCTGAATATTGGAACTCTTCTCCACTGTTTTGATATCTTACCAGTTTTCTGAGTTTTCAAAGATTATACACAGTTGTTCTAGATCATTTTTGTCAGCCCTTTCAACATTCGAGAATTAATTTGCATGTCCCTGGAGGCAAATTCATCTAAAGTAGAAAAGTAGGGGTTTTTTTCAACTTACATAATAAAAATTCTTCATAAATATAATTTATATAGCATGTGTGTATGTGTGTATTCACATGTATACATGTATATAGGTATATATATATAAATAAATATAAGGTGTGCACATACAGATATGCATATACATATAACATACATATTTTTATTAAGAATTTTTTTAACTTAAAGAAAAGAGAATAGAAAGAATGAGTAAAAGTGCAAGAAAAGTACAAGAAAAAAGAAGGAATATAATAAGAGGAAATGTCTAAAGAAATAACTTTCAGTTTTCAAGTACGAACAAATTTAGTGACTCTTCATACCCCCTAATGTTACAAACATCACAACATGGCCAGACCTTATTATGGTTGTAGATTGAAGACTACTTGTATCTTATCACTTATCTACAAACAAATCAACAAAATATCATTTTTTTCAGTCCTGGTATCAGCCAAAAATCCATTTTTCAGAAATAAAAACAAATGACACAAATATTTAGTTTTTAAGAACAAATAAACAATAGTTTCTTTTTGTTACTTGAAAAATAAAACATACCGTATATTCCGGCGTTTAAGACGACTTTTTAACCCATTAAAATCTTCAGATAAGTGGGGGGTCGTCTTATACGCCGGGTACTGACCTTGCAAG
>JANHFM010006666.1:28385-47488 GCA_032468115.1 Grayia smithii
CACATCTTCCAGTGGCCAAGGTTGAAAAACACAGCGTTAGAAAGTGCTTTTTCACCTCCTCAGCAGAGCCGCTTCGCTGCAAAGATGCCACCGGCGGGAAGAATTTACTTAACACGGGCTGGTTCCGAGACCGGTCACCGGGGTTAGGCCGCCTCCTTCTACGCCCAGGCATCATCGCAGATTTGGTGCAAGAAGAGAAATATTAAGAAAGTAGCCACCGCCTGCGATGAACCGCTTGAGACGAGCCGCGCAGGTCGCCGGGAGAGCTCTAGGAGGACCCGTCTGCCGGCGGCTTCCCGGTTTCTTCCTTCTCGCAACGGATAAAGCGCGGAAGTCGTTAGGTTATAGAAGTGCTCCGACTCCACCACTCAGCGAAACCGACCTCACCATCATGGCTGCCAAGATCACCCGCCCTCCTCTCAGCGCGGGAAGCGCGTTTCTCTGCGCATGCTCCGCAGGTTCCGTTGAACAGAAGTCTAGCGAGGAAAGGGGTTCGCCGAGTTGCTTGGGCGAAAAAAGAACAATGGTACAGTCTCTGTACTCGATCGTTGCTGTGTGCAACAACATGGGCATCGGAAAAGACGGAAAGCTTCCTTGGCCTCCGCTCAGGTACAGTCCGGCTCCGGCTTCTTTCATCCCGCGCTTTACCGCGAAGAGAAAAACCACAACTCCCAGTGTGCATTGCTTGCCTTGCATTGGAAGTTGCATTGAATTATTTCTCTGAATGGGTGTAGCGTAGCTTGGGAGTTGTAGTTAATACGACCAGACTTCTTTTTCTTTTTTAACCCAGAGGCTATATTTTTTAGCGCAAGTTTTTTCTTTAGTGAACTCTTAACAATAGTTTATTGTTGAATTCATTTTCCCTCTGCCAGTCCCTAACCAGTAAATACAACCGCTAAACTGGGTATATGGAACATCTGGCTCTTTTCATCTAAGAGATTTTCAACGAACAGCATTATTTTGCCGCCAGCCAAATAATTAGAAAGTGCTTGAAATCCTCTTACTTTTCAAAACTCGATTCTCCAGTAAGGGGCAAAAGCTTGAAGCAAGAGATAACATGTCTCCCCACCCACCCTCAGACAGAAATTGCCCAGAGTTAAATAATGTTTCAGCAAATGACTGACCTTTGGGACAGCAAACTTACAGGTTGCGTTAAGTGGAATAAAGGGCACATTTCGTCGTGTGGTGGAGTTTCTATGTTGTCCCTCAGGATGTACAGGTAGTTGTCAACTTACAACCACAATGGAGCCCAAAATTTATTTTGTTAAGTAAGAAATTTAAGTATTTGCCCTATTTTATGACTTTTCTCGCCACATTTATTGAGTGAAACACTGCATTTTTTAAATTGTTAAATTGCACAATTGTTAAGTGAATCCGGCTTCTCCGTTTAACTTTACCGGGACACTGCAACCGTCAAAAACGCAAAACTCAGTTGTCAAAAGCATCTGAATGTAAATCACATGACTAATGGTCGTAAGTCACTTTTCAGTGCTGTTGTAAATTTGAATGGTCACTAAATGAACTGTTGAAAGTCAAGGACTACCTGTTCTGTCTGAAGGAGTAGAACTAAACATTGTAAATAAGAGAATTGCAATGTAGAGACAGTTGTAAAAATTAAAATTGGTCTGTGTGAAGTAACTGCATTACTACCCTGTTTCCCCCCAAAATAAGACATCCCCTGATAATAAGCCCAATTGGTCTTTTGAGTGCATGGTAATAAGGCCAAGCACTTATTTCAGGGCTCAAAAAAAATATAAGCTAGGGTCTTATTTTCGGGGAAACATGGTATTCCTTTGTGGTTTGATACCTTGACATAAGAGCAGAACTGAAGAACATTGAGGGAGTTTAGATCTTAACATTTCATTGACTTTTTCTGTTATCTAGACAGGCATCCTGGAATTGGGAAAATGTTTTATGGAACTTGTGTGTGTGTGTGTGTGTATGTGCGTGTGCACAAGCACACTTGCTTGATTAAATCATGGCACATGATTTAATCCAGATCTTGAAAGTAATGATAGAGAGTGCTCATGAAAGTTACATTATCACAAAATGTGTTTTTGTTTTTGTACAGGAATGAGTATAAGCATTTTCAGAAAATGACAATGACAACTAAAGAAGAAGGTAATAGTGGCTAATTTTTCCTGGTTTGGGTGATGGCTGTCATTGTTTAGAACAGAGGTAGGGAACTATGGCATCTTTATGACTTGTGGACTTCAACTGGCTCAGGAATTCTGGGAAATGAAGTTTACAAGTCATAAAAGGGCCATAGTTCCCCACCTCCGGTTTTAGAAAGAAACTGAATCAAAACATTCTTAAATCTGCTGAGGATCCAAACACATTATTGATCATATCAGAAGCCCACAGGCTGCTGAATGAAAAGAATATTTTTATGTGTTGTGGAAGTATATTCTTGGTTCAGCTAAAATCAGCAGAAAAGCCTTAATAAGATAGAATAACAATATCATATTTATTTTACATAGTAGTATAATTTTCAATCTTTACATTTTGCATTTTCATGTTAGTAGTTCCTTACCACAACCCTTCAAAGTATGTTAGCATAATTCCAAATGTTTAATAGAATAATTTATTTAAAATGACTTTGAACAGGCCTGTCAAACTGGCAGCCTGCGGGCCAGATGCAACACATGCAGGCCACACCCACCCCGGCTCCACAAAGGCAAAAAAAGTTGCGCTATATCACAATACATCACGTCACGTAATTCACTTTGACACCCTTGACCTAGAGAATAAGGAAATTCCTAGCTCTTATGTAATTCTTTCAACTAGAAGTTGCATGACTAAGTGCACTTTGTGTTAATTTCTATCCTTATTATTGTAAGAATCACTTCATTAGTCCATGCGATAATAGGATATTAGAACTAACAGAGACTTGCCCCAATTTGTATTCTGGAGAGAAGGAAGAGAAGGTTGCTGGAACTGGATTGCATCAGAAGAGAAAGAAGTTTAGGAGACGCTGTTGGAAGGACATGTCTCTTCCACCATTTTACAACAAAATAATTTTCAAATCAGGAAAAGATTTTGTGGCAGCAATAAAAACCAATAGAACCATTAGGAAACAATCCCTACACCAGACAAAGAACACCGCAGTATCATAACAAAATCAATAATGTAAAATTCAACAATTAGCCAGGAAATAGACTATAAACTATAAAAATGGCTATTTCATACAGAACTTTACATTTTCTTGATACATTTGCAATCCAAATCCCCTAAAGTTTTGTGCTGTGTGTAAGGAATCTCAGAAGAAATGCACAGCTCAGATCTTTTTTTTTTTAAAAAAATGGCAACTGCCCTTCATCAGAGGCCATCCAAATTTTTTTTTCTTCTCTAGCTGAGCTTGCAGTGAGCCACTGATATCAAGAGCTTTTCTTCACAATTTTGAAAAGTGTAACAATATTGCTTGAAAATGTTGACTAAATATACCACACTATAACCACTAGGCGTCACTATATAATCCTATTCAATATATTTGCATTTTACAGGAAAGCAAAATGTAGTCATAATGGGTAGGAAGACTTGGTTCTCCATCCCTGAGAAACATCGTCCTTTAAAAAACAGAATTAATGTAGTACTTAGTAAAGAACTGAAGTAAGTACCAATGTTGTTTTTTTCCAAATATCATTGTAGCTGATTTCCTTACAATCAGCTACAATGAGTAAGCTGATTGTTGAGAGTGATGTTAACATGGTAGCACACCAACTTTTAAATAATTATATTTGATTAACTATCATTTACTTGTTCAAAAATACATACAGCCATTCTGTCACAGAGTTGTATAGCAGCAATAACTTTTCATTTTAATGTGAGATATTCACAGATATTCCATTTTCACATATCTTTGATTTTATGAACAGATTTAAGTGCATTAATAATGCATATAGATTTTATTAAGATTGGTTTTTAATATATGTATTATTTCTTTGAGTTTTAAAAACAGTTTGTATAATCTGAGAAAACCCCACACTGCTATATCAGCAGGTTCTTATGATTAAGTTTCTTGTTATTCCAAATCAAAGTGCCTACCCTCTTCACTATAACTTCTAAATCTATCGCCGAAATTCAAGTAGGGTTCCCAAAGCAGATAGGTTATTGACATAAATGCATGTATTTCATGCCAAAGGCACAAAAGCAACATATTAGACCTAAAAAATATTCAGCCTAATTTTAAATAAATAAATAAATAAATTTGGAATTCAAGTTTAATTAATGTTGATGTTGCTATCTATTTTATGAGTTTATTATATTTAATGTATATTTCCAAGCATTTTGAAAGATTATACTGGCTTTTTTAATTTATCTCTTGTTTTAAAGCTTTAATATTTTAACTTTATTGCATTAAAATTGAATACTGCCTGACTTTCATAGATGAGCAGTATTTTAACTAACTTAAATTTGAAAAAAAACTTAGTCACCTAGGCAGGAATGGGTAGACCTCTGGGCTGCAGGCCACAAGTGGCCGTGAGCTGTTTGCAACTGGGCTGGGGAAACAGCAGGCAAACACGCACATACATCCCCTCTGCCACTCCCACCAGTCCACAAAGCTGGAAAGGTTGGTGAACTCTGGAGTAGAGTATTCTAGAAAGTGGGTATGCCCTCTGCTGGTTTGATTGGGACAGCAAATTTACATGAATCAGATGCACTTAACAGATACATGAAGCCCATCTTAGCAAAAAAAAACCCAACCTTCTACAAAGCGAACTTTATTAAGAGTTGGGGTTTTTATGCTTGGCTACTATGGATGCAATTTCTCTTTTATTGTAAGCTATCTAGTGTACATATGTCAGATGAGTGGTTATATAAATAAGAATAAATAAATATATAAATTTACATGAGAAGACGCAAATTCTTTTATGTGGTGCTGGAAGTAAAAATAAGAGGTAGCCAGTTCTTCTGTCCCAGAACAGACTGTGCATTCAATAATCAATTATTTCTAAAAGCTGCTTTTAATATTTCTACTCGTGTGTCAAGATAATTTGTACAATATTCCCAGTTCCACTATTTTTTAAAATAAGCAACACTTTCATTTGCTGTTCTTAATTTGTATGTGGCTGATTAGAATACCTTTTATTTAAGAACATAAGAAATGTCCTACTGGATCATCCTACTGGCCTGTCTAGTTTAGCAATCTGTTCTCACAGTGCCAACCAACTGTACAAGGAAGCCCTCTATTGTCCCAAGACAGACTTCAATCTTACTACTGTCAAGGCTTATAGCTGTTGATTCCCATGACTTCCATGAATTGCTCCAACCCTTTTTGAGGCCAACCTAGCTGGTAGCAAGCACCACACGTAATTTTAAATATAGTGAAGAAGGCAGTAGATAGTCTGTACAGTGAGCAAACAAGCCATCAAGTCCTGCTGGATACCTGAGGCTCAATTGCCTCATGAGGCCTTGGTTATATGCTGTCTGAGGCAATACAACAGACTTGCATGAAGCAGCTGCAATTGTTTCTGAGGTGTCCACTATTGAGGTGTATGCTTGTTGTGCACTGAAACAGATCAAAACAGGGAGCTGAAACTCCTCCTTTGTCTCTCTTGTTAGGTAGCACAACAGCAAGGTCTTGGCTGGTTGCTTTGCTCCAAAGGACCACAGAGAGTGCCTTATCCTGCTGCTTTTTGCCTTTTGTAATAGCCATGAGTGTCCCAACGATATGCTTCCCAAACAGATAGGACTGCCCTGTGGACCTGTAATTGGCTACAGTTCCTGCCTCTCCCTCTACAGCTTCTCTTCTGGAGCAGTCCTGTAAAAAAATAGACCATTGCATTAGGGCCTAGAAATTCTCCCCACATACAGTACTGTTGCATGGAACTAGCCTTGTCTTTTCCCTCATAGCCTGCAACGTAAAAGAGTGGATTTGCTTCCTGGCCATCCCTCATATTTCAAAGGCCAATAAAGAAGACTTGCAGCCTCATGGCTCTTCTGTTTTCACCATATAAAATGGTGACAACAACATGAGTCAGTCTCACCCGATAATAATACTCCAAATTCAGTGACCATACTTCAAAAATTAGGAACAATGGCAGAACTCTTTCTTTTAAGCAGTTTTGTGGGGAAAAGGGGAGAGGGAAAGCTGATACTCAAACAAAGCACATGATATACCTTCCTCTTCAGTTGCCCTTAACATCTGGAATATAACATCTCTTCAGTAAAATATTGAACTATATTCAGCTGAAATCAATGCATGCATCTGAAAGGAGAGGTTTCTTCCATGAAACATAATGAAGTCTTGAGCCTTGCCCTTAATCTTTTCCAGTTAGTCCCAAAGGTGCTTTTTCAAGAGGCAACTGGACTTTCTTGTTTTTCTTTAAAGACATTTCACTTCTCATCCAAGAAGCTTCTTCAGCTCTGACTGATACATCCAAGGGTAAAACATCCAGACACAAACTGAGCAATGTGTTATATGCTGCACAATGCAGTGAGATCTGTACATTGGGAAACAAAGCAACCACCTCAAAAACACATGGCACAACATAGGAAAACAAACCCATCAGGACAAGGTCCATTTGCATTTAAAAGACAAAGGCTACTCTTTTGGAGACAGCAAAGTCCACATTTTGGACAGAGGGGACTGCTGGTTTGAAAGAGGGGTCAAAGAGGCCATCTATGTCAAAACTGAACAGCCCTCTCAACAGAAGGGAGGGATACTTCATCATCTATCTCCTTTCTACAACAGTTTTTCAGTAGTTCCAAGAAGGCTCCACACCAATTTGCACTACTCAGGTGACCCTGAGGACACAGATAAAGCTCCAATTGGCCTCAGCAACACTCTCAAAGAAGGCAAATACCAGCTGTCCGCAAGGAATATAAATCTATTCCCCACCATCCAGTCAGAGCTGAAGGAGCTTCTTGGATGAGAAGTGAAATATCTTCAAAGAAAAACAAAGTCCAGTTGCCTCTTGAAAAAGCACCTTTGGGATAACTATGACCTGGATGACTGAGAATCTCCATATACTTTTCCTGTTAGGTTTATCTTTTGGTGGCCAGAAAGATACTTCAAAGTAAGTCCAATTACTATGTTATCTTACATCTATGCCTCCAATGTCCTTGGATTTTAATTGGTATCATGTGTTTATGCTTTAAGGGACGTTCCTGAAGGAGCCCATTACTTGGCTAAAAGTCTGGAAGAAGCCCTAGATCATCTTGAAACACCAGAGATGAAAAGAAAGGTAGACAAGGTGTGGATAGTTGGAGGAAGTTCAATATATAAGGTATGATTTAAACACAGAATATCTTTAAATAATCTAATAATCAGAGATTAACTTTTTGGGACTCATTATTTGTCTTCTAATAGTTCTCAGGTTTCACCGAATATGTGAATTTTTTTTTCCTTATCTTCCTTTTCAACTTAATAAAGTTAAATCAGTTTGGATAACATTCATAATGGTGATACAAAAAAATCAAATCATCATTATTGAATTGTAAAGGACATAAAGGCCAGTAAGATAAATTAATACAATTTAAACTGCAACTGATCCAATGTTACAATTTGATTAAAATATTCCTGCAATAAATGGTTTCATTTTATAAATGTTGTAATTCTATTTACTGATTCTGTTATTTACCTGAATTATATGAAGTGAATGAAAGTCATCAAATATAATGATGTCAAGAGCCCACTCTTTTCACTTTTGTTTTTTTCATTTTGGGCCATGACAATCTAGTTATTACAAATCCCTTATTAGTTTGGAATATTATATCCTTAATATAACAAATAAAATCATAATTCATAACAAAATATTGTTATATGATGACTTCTATTAAATCTAAATATTTTGTTCATACCTAATGTAGCATTCTCAGAATATTGTTTATGATTTATTGATATGCATCCTTAATATTTTTAAGCTTTCTTTCAAACTGATTACATGTGTCTTGTGAATATATTTTTCTTATATACGTAAAAGTTTCACTGAGATCAATAAAATGTTTCCAAATATTCATATCTAAACTAAAGCCCTTTGGAACATCTTACGCGGTCTGTCCCCGTCCTCCCTCCCCCTTCCTGCTTTCTACTCTCCACCCGTCCATCTTTTTGTTACCATATCTCATGTTCTTTTTCACAGGTTATTTTATTGTTCTATTATTTTACTTCTGTTTATACCGTTTTCCTTTCTTCCTTTTTAATTGTTGTAAGCCGCCTAGAGTAGCGAAATAGGCAGCAATTAAATTTAACAAATAAGTAATAATAAATGTCTATGGAGATTCTCAGTAATCCAGATCATGGTTGTCCGAAAAGTACTTTTTCAAAAGACAACTGAACTTCATTTTTTCCTTGAAAACATTTCACTTTTCACCCAAGAAGCTTCTTCAGCTGATGAAGCTGTTTGGATGGGAAGTAAAACATGGGATATGTAATAATAAATAATTAAAACACCAAAGAAATTTAAAATTGTATAAAAAAAATAAAGCTATTTTTAAGATAATGGTAGTTTTCAACTTAGGACCACAAATGGGACAGGAATTTTGGTCACTAAGCAATGCAATCATTAAGTAAGTCATTATGTGATCAAACCCAATTTTAAATTTACACATTCAGTGTCAATGCTATCATGCCTTCTCTGGCTGCATATGTCATCCAAGAAGGACAGTGATGTAATTTGTAGATGATTTCATTCCTTAGAGGACCCTGTTAAATTTCCTCAAGATTCATAAACTCAAAATAATCCCAAATTATCTTACTAGTTGTTACCTTGGTTATCTCATAAGGTTTTGCCCATTCGGCTTCCAGCTCAGAGTGAATATGAGTGATTTTGCCTTAAAGTGTGTTTCAAATTGTTTTCAAATGCCAGCAGATAATATTGTTCGATGACCAATTTACAATACACCTAAGGAAATGTTTATTGTGATTCGAATATGTGACTTTTGCTAGCTTTCCCTTTGACTTTGCTTATCAGAAGCCAGCAGGAAATTTCAAATCCCACACATCTGAAATCCTTGCTTAATGACCTGTCATCTTTTCTTAAGAAGGCAACAGGGACTGCCAGGATTGCTATCACTAAGGGATGCAATCACGTGACAACATGCTTTGTGACTGTGATGGAAATTCCAGGCCCCATTACTATTGTTAAGTAAAGACTGCCATAGATTTTCTGAAAAATAGCCTCCCTAGAGTGAGCCCAATCTTTTGGCTTGTCTGGATGCATTGAGTAAAGAGAAATTGTTTTGGGCCACACATAAAAGGTATAATATAACTATGACTAAAAATCACATAATGCTAAAATCTTGTGGGGGTACATAACTAGCTTTCCAGGGTTGCATTTGGCCTGTGGGCCGTGGGTTGGACATGCTTGCTCTATGTCATAAATGGGAAGTATTAAAAATGACTTACTGATAGATATTCATTATTTGTTGGTAATGGGTATGAATACATTTATTTGATGGAATCCAATTTTCAAAAGAGATTTGCTTTTGAAAATTTTCATTTAATAAAACTGCAGAAAATGTTTAGGAAAATCATAAACTTTTTATGCAGCCTTTACAAATTTTATATGCAGAAAGGCAAAAAGCTAAAGGTTTAAATGACCTGGTTCAAAACTGCTGAACAGATTTTTCTGAGCAGAAATTAATGAACAGCTGTCAGTGGCAAATATAATTAGTCAAGTTTATTTTATATTCCAAGAGAGAACATCACCTGACTCATTTTGATTAATGCATTGTGCAAAGTGTTACTCATTTGTAAGGAGAACAAGAGATGTGATATTTAACTTATCAGTTGGTGAATAATGAGAAATGAAGGTCTTTTGTTACCCATGTTAACAAAATACTTTATTCCTCATCTAAAAAGCAATGTATTTTAAGTCTTCAAAAACACGTTTTTCTCTTTCTATTTAGTATGGCTTTAGACATTTTTTCCATATTTTCATGTAATTAATATAATAAATCTCAAGCCATGACGGATTTTATTTCGTGACAAAATAGTTTACTCCCTGTTGTATTGCAGAAAGCATTTTTACTAAGCTATACATTGAATAGAACCCTAACGCCAGAATCTGTAGGAATTATGGGAGAAGTGTTATAAATTTGAGCAAAGAAGCAAAAACCTAAATATAGACGCATGTAACTAGTTGGGGGGGGGCTTATCGCATGCGCTGAAAAGCCCGATTGAGCTTATTATCCAGAAATGTCTTATTTTCGGGGAAACACGGTACTAGTACAAGTGTAATGCTTTAATGTATAGGATCAAACACTAAAAATAATATACAGCTTTATATTTTTGTATAAGCAAAACTGATAAGCATCTTGTACATATTTGAATATGTTGATTTGTTATTACTTTGGAACAGGTATGTAGCAACATTATAGTATGCTATTAGACTGGATTGGTTTTGGAGTAAATCAGAACATATTGTAATTTATTTCTTTTATACTCTATATAAGAATTAAAATAAATATGAGTAGATATAATCTACTGCATGTGAATTAAGTATATAGGAGTCATTGCTGTTTTCATATTTTGTCCCTCCTTATAATCTGAATAATTATAGCATGGAATAATTGGGTTCTCCAATAATGGAAATATTAATTCAAATTATGTTAATGGTGGCCCAATGACAAATTATATGTTAGTTAATAGCAAATTCTGTTTGCTGTAATAAATATTTTGGTTATAACAAACATTATATAATAATATCAGTCATTGAAAACTTTTGGCACAAAAATTCATCTGATTATATAGAAAAAGGTTGATAAAAACATAAAAACATTTAAGTGTTGTAACATATAAATCTCATTTTATCAAAATAAGGGTTAGCAATTTGGTTGTTCCACCATCACAAGAACATAACATTTTCTTGTAATGAATTTTCTTGAACATCTTTAAGTTATCTCAAATCAACTAATTTAGTGTATTTTGATATTCTGCTGTCCTAAGTATGGTATTCTTATCCTGGATTTTTTATCTGACATATTGTAGTATCCTGCTCATAGCTCAAGACCAGGAGTGTCTTAAAAGAGAACCCATAGTGCAATTTATTCTTGCCTCAAATCCTGGAGGACCAAATAAGTAACAACCAAAGTTAATAGTATTAACTTTTATGAACCCAACATCAAAAATGCTTTAGCACAAAGTTAAAATGGAAAGTGTTTCCAATATAATTTTAAGCAAACAAGAAAACTTGGTCAACCAATTAACTTTAAGGGAACTGAATTTATTGACCATGAAAACAAGCCAATATATAATCTCCTGCCATATCCTTCTTCCACCAATGGACATGTGTGTTGTTTCAGGCAGAAATGATAGGTCTACACAATAGTGCTGACCCTCATTCAGGGGTGGGTTCTACTTACCTCTATTACCGGTTCTAAAAGTACATGTGCTTCGCGCGTGGTCGGGGTGCACAGAGCGCGCGTCCGGCGCACGTGTGCCGGATAGGCGCTCATGCGCAGAAGCTTTTTTTGACAAAAAAATGTCAAAAAAGTTGCATGCGCACTCTGCGCACGGACCAGTAAGTACGGGCGCGGGGGCCAGTGGTCCGGGATGCGTAGAACCGGTTTGGTGACGTCACAGCATCACCGCTACCTATTTGCGTGAACCGGACCGAACCGGGGGCAACCCACCACTGCCCTCATTGTCCCAGCACAGGTTTTGGTCCAGCATGGTGGGAGCGGGAGGGGGACACAAAGTGCAAAAGGAATGGCCTTTTGTATTTCAAGAACAATGTACATGACCATTTAATGTGTCAGCCATCCCAGTTGTGTGTTATAGTACAACAGCCCCCAACCTTTTGGACACCAGGGACTTGTTCCATAGAGAGAGGTTTAACTGTGGACCAGAGGGGGCATGGTTTCGTGTACTGCCTGCATTCTGCAGATGCAGAATTATTGCATTTATTTTAATTTGTTTTTAGCTATTTATTGTACTTGTTTTAATTGTGAGCCGCCCCGAGTCCTTCGGGAGAGGGGGCGGCATATAAATGCAATTAAATAAATAAATAAATAAATAAATGGGGCTTCACTGGTTTCCACGTCCTGGTTTCTGGCATGCTGAGGCCTTGTGCCAGTCCATGACCAAGAGTTGGGGACTCCTGCTGTAGCACACATAACTGAGGTAAATAACCAAGATATGAGTCTTGTTCAGTTGTGTTATGTAAACTAAGTTGCATTCTTGCTGCTGCCTTTATTCCTAATAGCATTTATCAGTTAGATGGCCCTACCATATATTATTGAATTAAGCAAATTTTCTGGATTTGCATAGATTGTAAACCAACCAAGCACAGTATATTAAAGTGTCATAGTATTGCTCAGTTTTAGAAGAATGTAATAAGAATATTAGTGAATAGTATGATCCTAGGCCCATGATGGTGAATCTATAGCATACATGTCAGAAGTGGCATGCAGAGCTCTCTCTGTGGACATGAGCACCAACCAGCTGGTCTTCAGGTTTCCGGCGGTCCAGCATGTGTGCACACAGGTTCTGATTTGGGCACAGTGCCGAAAAGGTTCACCATCACTGTCCTAGGCAAATCTTATTTGATACTTTTTTTTGGCTAATAAATGATAGAACAGTAACCAGTGAAAATGTTTTTCTTCTTTTTCACCTGAAGACATTTATAATTAGAACAGTCATGTTCCCTGTAAGTGCTTATGCTTAAAATATTGGATTAGGTCTACATGAACTGGCATTTGTCAAAGCTGTAGTTAATAATGCATTAAGTGAATTTTCCTCAGATTAAGTGTTCAGTAGAAGAAAAGCAGGAAAGTGAGTTTAACAGATAAGACTATATCATCTGCTATTTTTCATACTATTTTACAAGAAATGTTTCCTTTTGCATCTAGAAATTAAAGAAAATCACTGATTAAGAGACACATTGTTTCAAAATGGTTTACTTATATCGCAATAAAGGAGAATATTTGTAGCTCAGGGTTGATATGAGGTTTCCTTTGCCCTCTCTGAGCTTGTTTTTTTTCTACCACTGATGATGTTACCTAGATGTTTGATTATAAAACATCTACAAGGAAACAGCCAAGGTCAGAGAACACCAAGAAACCTTCCTATATATATCACATTAATATTTTTAACATGATGCTACAAAATAAACTCTCGATAGGATATCGGTCTGCAAGACTATATTATCAAGTCACAAAAACATTTTCTACTTTATATTAATGTACATCCTGCCCATGCTAACTCATAGTTACTTTAATCTTTGTTTTCTCAATTGACCAATTTGCCTAACTGTCCATTCTTTTTTTCTCCTGTTTTATTTACTTTATTTAAATAACATATAAAAATTCAATTTCAATCAAACAGTGTGTTGTCTGGGTACAGTTGTTTTTAGGCAATCGTAATCAAAATATTTACAATAATATTCATCACAATAACATATAATAATAACAATAATAATAATATTTTGTTTGTCTATTTTATCAAATTTCCATTTTAACATTTATATTTTTTATGTCCATTCTGAGCTACAAACCAGCCAACTACATTTTAGTGTACTCTAATATGTTCTGAAGACCCAGCCATGTAATGCAAAATATGGAGGAAATCTTTGTACTAGTGAGCTGGTAATAAACAAAGGGTCTTTTTTCTGTCCTGTTGTGACTTCCAGATACAACTACATAACTAATGCTGGAATGGGCAGTTCTCCTATTCCAGCAAGTTTATTCTTGTGCTTTTAGGTACACATCTTCAGTCTTTTTATTCTTTGGATATTTAAGTCCAAAATTTATTTTTATTTAAACTAAACATATTATTAAAACTGCTTACCAAAATAATGTTAATGTTCAGGGAACAAATATTTTTCATGTTGCTAAATAACTAAAACTCATTCAACTATGTCTTGCTCTTTTCAAAGGAAGCAATGGAGAGGCCAATCTATCAACAACTGTTTGTGACAAGAATTATGCAGGACTTTGAAAGTGATACATTTTTTCCAGAAATTGATCTTAAAAAATACAGACTTCTACCTAAGTAAGTATTATATAGACAAAAATATATTGTATCAATTCCATGTATTCATACTAGCAAAATAAAAAGTTTCATTGATTTATCTCCACTGAAGTAAAACTTGAAGACATTTATTTGATTTAACAATACAGTATGAGTAAAAAATATCATTTCATGTTACTTTCGATTTAAAAAGTACTTAATCATTATTTGTCTCTCAAGTTATACAGGTATCCCTATTGATATCCAGGAAGAGAATGGAATTCAGTATAAATTTGAAGTTTATGAAAATATCATCTAGACCTTATTTGATGTGAGCAAAATTACCCTGTAGATCTAAATCTATTTGCAGAATTTATCAAGACTTTTGTTTGCATTTTATTCTCTACAAGCAGAAAAAAATGCCTTTGTGCTCATCCTTCCCCCATTCATTGAAACTATTGTACAAAAAACCCCATTGTACATTTCCCCTATAGCAGCTCTACTGAGAATTGCTGCCTCTGCTGTAAAGAAAGATTTATTTGCAAATATAGCTCAGTTTAGCTGTTGAAAATCAGGAAGAGGAGCATCTGTATTACATATTTCATGCCAGAAAGCAGGTGAAAATCATAATTCTATAGGTTCTAAGATGTATTTCTGAATTAATGTGAAAAAATAAAGAGATAAAAGAAGTTTCTCTTCTATTGTTCAATTCTAGCTCTTTCATGTTCATAAATATTTTTATTATTAAATACATTCCATGTTTATTTTTCATTAATAAAATAGTGGATTTTAAAATCCTGCTTTTTGAATGATAAGTCTACTTGTCTGGTTTATATATATATATATATTTATCATGTCAAAACATTTCATCTGTTTATGTCAAGAATAATTTGAAATTTTTCCAATGTTGTAGTGCTATCATTTGTATTAATGGTGACAGATACCGGGAATTGTAGATCAGACTTTCTGGAAAGTTATAAATGCCATACTCTAGATTTATATAATGGTACATAAATATTCATTGCATGTATTTTGACTAAACACATATTTATGCAGAATTCTGTGACAGTGATCCACATGCATGAAAGATTCACAGATTGCACTAAGCCATGACTTGCTGAAGAAGGTAGAGCTGGCTAAATTCATACAAAATTAGGCAACCTACGTTAGGATTCAGGGTGCAGATTTGGCTGAATATATTGTACCATGCTAAGTACTATATGAAAATGATCCCTATGCCTGTTTGAGATACATTGGGAGCTAGTGTTTCTCAGGACTGAATTACAAAAAATATAAATAATCACCTGTTAGCTCAGTGTTAAGAGTATATATAGAGTAATTTCTGTATTAATGAGTTGAAAGGGGCACTAGTAAAACATGAGATGCATTCCTCCAACAACCAACTTTAAAGGAAGAAAAAAAGGAGTCAGAGAAATCAAGAATATGCTGGGAGTTAATCAAATAAAAGTTTAACAAACCCTTCCGTACTCTGACCCTTTGTATTCGTATTTGTATTCCACAGTATAAGCAAAAGAGCATTAGTGATATATGTTGCCATTATATTTTCTGTTAATTATTAAAAAGAATAAAAGTATATACATATATTACCTGTACATATTGCAAGACATATTCTGTTCTGCCAAAATTTTATGAATGAATATGTTCAAGGAAAAGGCCAGTTTGGTGTAATGATTAAGGTTAATTATATATACAATTTTGCACTTTATAGAGAAAAGTATTGTGTCGCATCTAATTCATTATTCCTTTCAAGAAAAAAAGACTTTAAAATATTCGAAATGTGCCAAGACTTTGACAATTAAAATTAGCTTGGCTGATAATCAGCTTATTTTATGTTGTATTTGTCTTTCTAAGAGCAAAAAGTGAGCAGAGATCACTCATATAATATGATTGGGATATGATGAGAAACCAAGAAGTAAAACAAAACATTTCCATACCATTGTCCCTGTAGTTAGCTGCGGTCAAACTCAAGTGAACTTTGTCTTTATATTTTCATTTCTAATGTTTCTTGGTTGTTATAGATTGCTATCCTGAAAGATAAGATACAAGCAACCAAAATAAATAGCAAAGTAAATGAAATTGCATTCACCATTCTTGTGATAATATATTATAAATTACCTTTTACCTCAGAATGGTTTTGTTAAATTGTTTTTAAACCATGTTTTTCCACTTCTTTTTCATCATCATTTTCCATTTTTTCAAAAACTTTTAAACATAGAATTCTAGTTTACTTATGACAATCCAAAAACAGGCTTTAAAAAAATCCATGGCCTTTAAAAATAATAGATTTATTAAACAGAATACATTATTATTCTGAATTTTTAATTTTTAATTACAGGTAATTCTTGCAGGAGATGATCAGGGTGAGCCCAAAGGTGGGGTCAAATACATTTTCAGTTTGAAGTCTCTATTCCCCCCTCAGAGACCTAAATCCAGCCTTCCCCCTTAAAAATCCGTTGAGGCTTATTTCACACAATTTGCCTGGACCATTATAGATCAGATTCTTGTGTATAGGTAGTATGGAATAAACTTGTAGTACTTTTGAAACCTATCCCAGCTCACAATGTCTTGCACTTGCCAGTCCTTGACTTACAACCAATCACTTAGTAACCAGTTACGATCTACATATAAAAGAGCCGAGATGGCGCAGTGGTTAGGGTACTGCAGGCTACTTAGATGACTGCTAGCTGCAGTTCAGCAGATCAAATCTCACCGGCTCAAGGTTGACTCAGTCTTCCATCCTTCCGAGGTGGGTAAAATGAGGACCCAGATTGTTGGGGTCAATATGCTAACTCTATGTAAACCGCTTAGAGAGAGCTGTAAAAGCACTATGAAGTGGTATATAAGTCTAAGTGCTATTGCTATTGCTATTCACAGTTCCAAGTAAGGCAGTAATTGCTACTATGTCCCTTTCTCTTTATCTTTCCATTCACCACTCACTGAATAATTCATCCATATATTTTTCCATCATTATTAAACTGAAAGAAGAATTAAGAAATATCAAAAAGACACAAAATAACATTTTAAATTCCTAATTTTTAAAAAAATAGTATATTACCCACAATATCCAGAATCACTTAACAAAATAGGCAGCTATAAAAATCAAGTAAATAAAATTTATTACAGTAGATAGTTCAGGTACAAGCCCAAATACAAGACGGCCTCTAAGCCATCCAAAGGGCTCAAAAAAACAGTGGGAGCAGGAGCAATGTATGATTTCCTGCCACTTTTCCCACTGATTTTAATTGTAGAAAGCTTGCACGGAGCATTGGAAATTATTAAAATGTCACGACAGTTGCACTGCAGAGCAAAAACAACCCATGTGAGTAATGGGTCCAAGATTTCAGATGTTAGCTCATTAGATGTACCTTGATTCAAAAAAATTTGCCCTAAGATGCACCATTTGCCCAATTAATGGTTACAAACAGACGGGAAAGTTTTAGAAGTATACAGAAAAGTTTTTAAAATGAATTTTTAATTAAATATTAATAAAACATTCAAAAATGTCATCAACATCCTTTTCTAGGCAATCCGCTATTTCAGAGCAATAAAATTACTCTATATGAGCATTTCTACTTCATGATGATCAAAATCTTCATCCTAGCCCCATTTATGGCATTCAAAATATAATTTCTATTGTCCCTTCAATACAATACCAATATAACTCATAACATTTCGATTCTAAAGTGACCTTAAAAACTTCTGCACATTTAATTTTGGGATTTTTTATTATAGTATTTGTTTCATTCTTCTATCTATTATGCTCTTAAAAAGGGAATTGTCTTCCAGACAATTTGGGATAACCAACTGCACTTTGTAATGATGTGAAACTAAGAGACAATTTTTTTAATAATTTTACTGGATAATCTGAAACTCTTTCTTGATTAAGGTTTTTGTATGCTTGTTATTTGCCATATGGTCATTCTTTGAAATCTCTTGTATTCATGAGCCTTAGATAATACCACTCATATAATCTGTTCCATAGTAAAACAAGTTATTGCTTTAATCTAATCAGAACTTGAATGTTTCCCAGAAAATGCTCAAACATGGTGATCAGTTTCTTAAATCCATCACAGTCTCAATTCTTCTGTGCACACTATCAGAAATAGGATTAAATCTTATATGCCATTTCCTCTCCTAGTAGTTTTTTTCTCCTTATATGAAATTATTATGTTCCAAAGCCAACTATCATAACATTGTGGCTTTGGGAAAATCTCATTTTAGATGATTATGCTGGATTCATCAGCATGGACTACTGAGAATTAGTTGGTTTTGGCATTTAACATGACTTTTGAAGCATTTTTTACTTCCACACAATTACCAGATGAAAACAATTAATTATCAAATGGGATAACAGAATTCAAAGGATTCCCTCATTTGATGATTACCTTTTGGTAATTTAAAAATACATTAATATATATTTAGATAACTTTATAATAGAGCCCAAATTAGTTCTTACATGGAACCTCTAGATTTGTCTCCACATGCATTTTGATATGGCCTCTCCTTTGTTTCATTATAAAGAACAATGCTAAAATTACTCACACTTTTTATGTGCTATAATTTTCTCATGAGTAAGAAATCATAGGATGCACAATCCTGATCAGTACTTTACTCAGAAGTTGATGCAGTCTGTAGGAAAGATCAGTGCCAATTGCTGTCATATATGCCCTTTCCGTGATGTCCCGCTGCCTGGAAGTGGTGCGGGTCTGGATGAGTAGAAACAGGCTCAAACTTAACCCCTCCAAGACCGAGTGGCTGTGGCTGCCGCCGTCCGGGGATCCCGAGCCCCCACCTTTTAGGATGGGAGGGGAGCTTCTTGCTCCCTCGGAAAGGGTTCACAACTTAGGAGTCCTCCTGGATTCATGGCTGTCCTTAGAAGACCAGGTGACAGCTGTGACCAGGGGGTCCTTCGCTCAGGTTCGCCTGGTGCGACAGTTGCGCCCGTTTCTGGACCCGGACTCCATACGCACAGTCACTCAAGCGCTGGTCATCTCGCGCCTACATTACTGCAACTCCCTCTACATGGGGCTGCTCTTGAGGTGTACCCGGAGGCTCCAGTTGGTTCAGAATGCAGCCGCGCGGGTGGTTATGGGGGCTTCCCATTACTCCCATGTGACACCTCTCCTGCGCGAGCTGCACTGGCTACCTGTAGTTCTCCGGATTCGCTTCAAGGTGCTGGTGCTTACCT
>JANHFM010006667.1:13259-23751 GCA_032468115.1 Grayia smithii
GAGTTGTGCTTGAAATTGTAAGCCGCCCTGAGTCTCCGGAGAAGGGCGGGATATAAGTGGAAATAATAATAAAAAAATTATTCCTGAAAATACTCTTGATTTATATCCATTGAACTGTATCTAAGTATGTTTTTTACTGACAGAGAATCCACCTTTATATTAATGGACAGTCTGCTATAACATCATCTTGTGCAGTACCATGTAGGATTTTGCAACAGATAAGGGGTCAACAGCAAAATTGGTAATGTAGCTCAACAGCTGTAGCAAATAATTGCTTACTGCTTTTATATTATTATCTATTATATTTTTATACAGTATTGTTTACTGTCTAGCTGTGTTAACATTCATAGACTAAAGTAAGACTCTTGGCCTGAATAAAGAATTTATTTATTCACACAGAACCATGCCTTCCAGTTTCATCTGTTACTTATTAATACTAGCACATCAAGAAGAATCCACTTATACTAGAGAATTCAACATATTTTATACAGATTTTAAACACCAGTAAATATTAAGTCTCACTTGATGGAAGCTTGACTTCTAATGGCAATAAAGATTAATCAATGTTTTAGAAGCAACAATGGTCTGCCCGTGGTTTGTCCCTATCTCTTAGGGCAGGAGTGTCAAACTCAATTTCATTGAGGGTTGCATCAGGGTTATGTTTGACCTTGGGAGGCCAGGGTGGGTGTGGCCAGCTTGACATCATTCGTGTCAAGGGCGTATGTGGTGGACCGAGTGTTCTGGCAGCGAAAATGGGCTCCCGATCTCCATTTTCGGCTGGGATGGCCTCCTGCAACCCTTTGTCAGCAAAAAACAGAGCTCGGAAGGGCTGCGCGCAGCCCTCAGGAGTTCCATTTTTACTGGCAGAGACCATGAGCCGGTCCTTTGCTGTTTCCAGGGTGGCCCTACGGGCCAGATCTAAGCACCCCACGGGCTTGATCCGGCCCATGGGCCTGGAGTTTGACACCCCTGTCTTAGGGTGACACTTTTCATCTAGAGTACAATCTTGGAATTTCCTGAAGTTTTCTCATGCAATTGTTCCAACACTGTATTGGTTTTTTTGCGATCAGCTAAAATTAATTAAGTGCCGCTAACAAACATTACAGTTTCAGAAGAGATACCATACCTCATTTCCATCCAGAAAGACTTGATCTTCATGAGGCTCAAGTTTAAATTTTCTCTTTGTCTCTTTCTTCTTAGGTGTCCCAGGGGTGTCATCCTAACAGTATAGAATGGGAACATGAAGAATGAAATAGAGTTCATAAGTGAATCTCTAGTAAGTATTCAAATTATTTTAGAGATATAAAAAGTCCTCTTTCATCTCTCTATTGCTAATTATTTATCTGAAACACCTAACTTCAGGAGGAAAATCGGATTCAATCTTTCTGCTATATCTTTAAAATTAGATGCCTTTAAATTAATACTTTCCCACTTCATTTGCTCCATACAGACCCAGGAACTTAATCTTAGTTAAAAATAAATATTAGATATTTACTATGCAATCAGATATCCACTGATTGTTCTGCCCACTGAGTCTCTTTTTTTCCTTAGAACACAAAGTTACACAGTATGGTGAACTCTTGTTAATTGACTATCTTTATTAAATCAAGAATCAAACTGCATTCTTTTGAAACAACAAACTGACTATGCTCACTGGAGCAAAATTCGAAACAGCGCAAATGTTTTGTTCTGATCTGAAAACAAGGCTTTCAAAGCATTCATTCTTTATGTCATGCTTTGGATAATCAAAATGGATGTTTTCTAAGACTGGAATGCTTGAAACATCTTCACTCAAAGCTGCCCAGTTTTGTTCCCAGATCATGCTATAATTTTGTTTCAAACTGACAACACTCAAAATGGCTTTTTCAAACACATTTTGCCTAAATCTACTATGAAATAGCTCACTACTATATATCACCAACCACCTTAAAAAATGGATAACCAGCACTACTGATGAGAATCACACTTAAGGCAGAGATGGAGAAACTTGGTCAATCAGATGTCTTGAATTTATTGTTATTTTTGAAGATATATTATCAGTGATTTGAATGATTTATAACTACTGTAACAAACAGGTTGTGTCAAGATTACAACAATGTTGCCTGCATAGATTATCTTTTAATGAAATTTAGGAAATTTCAACTAATACAAGATTCTGCTGTTAATACACAGGTAGGGAAGTTGACGTTTTATTACACCACACCAATTTTTCATAGTTATACTGATTAACAAGTTGGTATTAAATGTAGCATCACAGAATATACCATCTCAAAATGACCCATCTAAATGCTCCTAAAATAGGTCATCCCAGGTATAGTCAAAGATGGTCTAATGAGTGGTCAGAAAATTCCATAAAATAAAATTTTGCACATCCCTGTTAGTTAATCAGTTGTTTTCAGGATCACATTTGCCCTGATGTTGCAAATATTTCGAGCTCTAAATAGTGCTTTCAAAAACATATCACTATGTGAACTTGAAAAGGAATGGCAGGCACAAGTTCTATGGACTTAGTTATACCTAGGTCAACTCCCAGAGTTCCTCAGCCAGCAAAGCTGGGAGTTGAAGTCCTCAAGTCTTAAAGTTGCCAAGTTTGGAGACCTCTGACCTAGGCAAACAAAAACCTAGGAAACCACTTAGGAAATCTAAGTGCATAGATGCATGTTGAGTCCTGGTTTAATTTATATGTGTTTTAAAATGAAGGTTCCATCTTAACTAAATAAATTTCTTACAGTACAGCTTGAGCTCAGCTAAATGTGGAGAACTGCACTCACCTTCTTGCCCTCTTCTTTATCACCATCCTTCTTTTTTTCTTTTTCTTTTTTAGCCTTATCTTCTTTTCCATTATCTTTTTTGCTCTTCTTCTCATCTTCCTTTCCACTCTCAGTCTTTCCTTTCTCTTTTTCCTTTTCTTTCTTTATGTCCTTGTCGGGTTTCATTTTCATCACTTTTAACGCTCGGTGAAAAAACTGCTTCTTTAGGAGTCTTTAAAGAGAATTAAATTTGCTTTTTATATGACAGATCATATACAGTGGAATTATATGGTATTGTAGCTTTTGAAATACAACTCTGACCAAGCAAAATGCTGATTTTAATTACTATTTCTCTTGATGGATTTTCTAGAATGTAGCAAAGCACACATATCCTTAAAAAACATTAAAAGACAGTATTTGGAACAGAATTTGAGCTTGGCTCCATATAGCACTATTTTATAAATCATCTTGGAAATGTGATTAAGAAAAAATCTAAAAATGTATCTATCTAAAAATATAGTCATATACGATATTTACAACATTCACATTTCCAACTGGTTATCTTTTAACAATGAATATGTATGCATATTATTAATTACATGTATAGGGTCATCAATATTAAAAAATCAGACTTATTTTACAATGGTCTTATTTTGACAACCTAACCAATGAGCAATCAAATTCTTGATACAATGTGATGATAAAAACCAGTTTCTTCAACATTGTCCTTTATGAAGAGTTTCTTTCACTTTTACAAAACATAAACACCTTTTCTTCAAGTCGTATAATATCTGAAAACTCTGCCTTTGGGATGCAGCTACCAACTTAAGAGTATCAACTGTGTCATTTCTATAACCATAACCATTTTCCTAGCTTAACTGAGCGTAGTATAATTAAAACAGATTTCAATTAGTCTGTTTTAACGCACTCTGGATTAAATTCAAACATACCTGCCCAAAGGTGCTGTTGAAGGAACCAAATTTTATAAACCCAACTTTTCTCTTTGGAGAAAAAGCTGTTCTTGGGAGGGGGGGAGTGTCAAAGGGAAACTGAAAATGAAGACTGGGAACTGCAGGCAAAAGTGAAAGTGATGGAAGTCACCCATTTCATCTCATCAGGCACGAACCAGCAAACATACTTTGCTGAAGGATCTTTTGTATACTGTCATCTATATGTATTTTCTTTCAATCAATTGTGTCCAAATCTCAGCAACTGCTTGGACATTGTCCTGCAGTTTCCTTTGCAAGGTTTGCCATTGCTATCTTTCTACAGCTGAAGGAATGATTGGCCCAATGTCACCTAGTTGACTGTGTCCAAAGTGGGACTAGAATTTCCTGATTTCTAGCCTTATGCCTTCACACTAACTAGCTCTCACTATAGTTATATTTATAAATATACATTTAGCAATATTCACAACATTTGCAATAACTTTCAATTACCAGGATCCTTACCTGTTACAATAATCCACTACTGACTCTCGAGTTGTAAACAGAGCTTCTTCTCCTTTCTTGGCTTTTGCCCACTTAGAATCCAAAAGGCAATCCACAGCTTTGGAAGCTAATTGCGAAAGACACAAAACTTTCAAGAGCACTGAGCATAAAAATGTGGTTGACCTTAAATGTTATTTCATCCCAGTGCATGAATTGGGCCAGCACTGAGGGACTTTTGCATAGAAACAGCTATATTGGGCTAGTGACACTATGGAGAATAACTAGTATTTGCCACATTTTGTCTCTAAAAATTAGAGATATCAAAAATATGTAAAATCATGGCTGGCCTGTGCCAAAGATTCCCCCCTCCCCCCACCACACAATATCAGAAAAGAATCATCCATGTAAATTAAAAGGGGGTAGTAAATGAAATATTTTTAAAAAACAACAAGGAGGGAAAGGATGTCTGTTAAAGCAGAATGTCTATTAAATGGAACAGATTTTTTTTAATTTGTCAAAAAGAAATTTTGACAAGCCATTGACATTCCTTTTAGGAATTTCACAAAAACAGAAATGCTCTACGGATAGAGGTTGTTATGTTCAAAGTCCAAACAATTCAACTTAGTTCCACTATCAAGCTTTTGCTAGGGCAAAACTGAAATTTGTTGTTATTGCCTATAGTGTTAGCATCAAATTATGTGGCTGGTTCTGTCTAAAAGTTCTGAATCACCATGACTTACCAGAACCAAACCTAATAATCTTTGGTGGCTCAGATTTTGAATAAAAAAAAATCTGGGTATGAAAAAGGTTAAGTCCTCTATCTACCTTCTCTCAGTAAAAAAAAACAACCCACAAGTAAAAGTAGATCCAGATGACATTTAAAAACACAAATCTATATTAAATATATGCTGTGTGTGTGTGTGTGTAAAAAACAGTTATAAAAGAATTCCAGGTACAGGTCATGCTCAAATGCAAGTCCTATTTATAATAAAATCAAGTTTTAAATTCTTCTGTCTTTTTATCTTTCTGTGAAATGCAATGAGTATAAAGGAGAATATTGTTTTATAGCTCTTTTTTGGTTTGGTAAATCAACAACAACTTACAACAATTGATCCCAACATTTATGTCGCTAAGTGAAACATTTGTGGAGTGAATTTTGCCCCATTTTATGACTTTTCTCTGTTAAGTGAATCCTTGCAGTTGTTAAATTAGTAACACGGTTGTTAAGTGAATTTGGCTTCTCTATCAACTTTGCTTGTCAGGAGATTGCACATGATCCAGGACACAAGTGTGAAAAATGGTCATAAGTCACTTTTTTCAGTGTTGTAACATTGTACAGTCATTAAATGAAGTGTTGTAAGTCGAGGACTACCTCTAATCTGGTTTAAACTGTTGCTTCTGACTTTATGAACTGGAGTGTGTTTCTCACACTGGTCTCAGCAGTTCACAGTATGGCACATGCAGCATCGCATCTACCTTCAATTTCCCCAATGACTTACTTTCCCCATTGTCTTCAGCTTCTGTTGATGTCTCATCACAGTATACTTTCTGCCTCTGGTCTTATATAGTTATTCTTTTTCTTCTTCTTCATTTTCATCACCAGTGTTTCATTGCATTAAATCCCCATAGTCTGGCTGACCTTGATCGTCTTCTCCCTTCCCAACAGTCCCTGTCAATTCCATAGGTGGCATATCCTTTAAGGATATGTCAGGGGTGTCAAACTCAAGGTCCGCAGGCTGCATCCAGCCCACAGGTGCTTAGATCCGGCCCATGGGCCCGCCTGGAAACAGTGAAGGACTGGCCCGTGGTGCCTCTGCCAGCAAAAACGGAGGGCCACACGCAGGCCTCCCGAGTTCCATTTCTGACCACGATGACCTCCTGCAGCCCTCCGCCAGTGAAAACGGCCTCCCAGGTTTCAGTTTCATTGGCAGAGGGCTGCAGGGAGCTGTCGTGGCCGGAAATGGAGCCTCGATGAGTGACAAGCTGGTCACGCCTACCTGACCCCCCCGAGGTTAAACACAACTCTGATATGGTCCTCAATGAAATCGAGTTTGACACCCCTGCTTTAAGGTAACCATTCTCCAGTCTTCCTAGCTGCTGATAACCCTGGCCTTTGTTCTATCTTCCATATTGCCACTTCTTTCTGCACAAAACAGTGCTATTTAGCCTCTTAAAGATAACACTGTCACTGTATGCTAAATAATGTTGGATTAGAAGGCCATTGGTCAAGCTTTTTTTAAAAAAATTAATTTTTATTGAACAATTTTTTCATGAGCAATGCAAATATTAAGAAAAAATCAGAGAAAAGTATACATAGTATATACAGATGAAAGTTTTACATTAGAATTATGCCAAGTAATTTCGGGAAATAGAATGGAAGAAAATGCCTATCAAATTATTATTCTTTTATGCACATTATTTTAAGGTCATAATGCCAAGAGGTTTTGAAACATCCTGCATATTTTTAAGAATTTCCACTGTGTTTACTGGGGATTACTCCCTTATATAGCTGCTTCTAATACTCAATTGCAGAATCCCTTAAATCGTACAACTTCTGACAATGAGATAGCTTCATTATTTAGGTACACACAATAATCAACTTACCAATGAAATAATCAACTCTGTGTCCCATCATGTTAGTAGACTTGGTTGGGCAGTTGAAGCGCAAGTATTTAGCAACAGACTTCTCTTCTTTGAATGGCTCTCCCACTTCCTAAAAAAAAAAATAAAGGAAATATGTTTCAGTAGAACATCTTCATTTGAATTCAGAATTTATGAGACTTCTTCCTAATTTTCACAGACTTTGTGTCTATGAAATGGAATTGCTCATAAATACTGGCCAAGATTGATTGACAAGCTCAAAGCCTCCGCTTTCTCAATCAACTGCTGCCCATAATTACTTTAGGCTTTCAATTGCCTCTGAAGCCTAAATGTATTCTCTGATGTACTCATTGATTCAATGTATTCTTAAGATATGTTCTTAAATCTCTTCCCTGTTCTGGGAAATCCGTAGTTCTTTTGTTCCTTCCCTAAGGGAATTAAAACTGAAATCGCAGAACCAGATGGTTTTCTATTATAATAATGGAAATAATATAATAATTTCAATTAATATTGAAATTCGCACTGTGGAATAATATGCCTACCTGAACTCAACTGCCATTGTTTGATCTTTAGTTAAGAAGGTTTTCAAGTGCTTCAAGTGTGTTGCCAGCTATTTTGTATGTTTTACATGCCACAGGTTTAAATTTAGTTTTGACTATCTGGCTGCATTTTTTTTCTCCTTTGTTTACTGTATGCTTTACAAGTTATTTATATATTAAATTTGTATGCCACCCAGCTCCCCTACAAAGCAACTCTTATATGATTATTTTAGTTATATTTTAATTTGTGACGCTTTTGATTGATAACTCTCATCAGTGCAATCTATGTATATTAAAGAAATAAATGCATTTTAGTAAAAAAGCAAACTGGAAGCTGAGCACTTTTACTGTAACAGTTAAGGCTAAAACACCAGATTCTAAAATAGTAGCATTAATTTCTCCCCATTATTCCAATTCCCCAGTAAAAAGGCAGTAAAATAGCAAGTAACCTAATGGTAAAAATGTGTAAACAAATCTTAATTGCAAGGCAATGATACAGACACATATAAAGCCTGTTAAACAATGTCTACCTTTAAAGACAAATCATGTGAAACAAACATATTAATGACAGTTACTTCTTTTCTCACTTTGTAAACTGATAGCAGTTCTTATAATACCATATAATACTGTTATATAAGGACACAAATCACATGCATATTTAACAGGTAAAATTAATAATTTTTCAAAATTCGGTTTGAATAAATAAACAGCCACTGAATTAAAAATCAAAGAATTTCCTCTCCCCATTACTTCTTTAATACAAAGCAAACTATGCAAGAGAGATTATCTCAACAAGTGTTATGGAGAATTTGGAAGATTTATAAATAATTTACTGAGGAACTTTAGTTCACAAGAAATTTCCAATTCTACTATAAATATCTAATGATCTGAACAATCTAAAGGGGAATCTGATGAAACCTCTGGACTAAATATTGTTACCACAAAGCTGTTAAATTTGTTCTATATAAAAATAAGAATACAGCTGAAGAATACTGAACTATCTCAAAAAAATATTTTTGCTTATAAACATTTCATCAGTTACTTCTACTGAAACCAGGTGACTGATACATTTTGTTAATTATTATTCAAACAGTAGTATATATGTAAATGCACTTACTTAAAAATAATAAGCATTGCCTCAAATAACTTGTAATCTAAATTTCTACAACAGCAAGACAACAGAGGGATGAAGCAAAATGTAGTGAAACATTAAGAAAAAATAATAATGTATACAATTTAATCATTTATACTTTCCCATCTCTTGACTGTTGGACCTGTTTCATATGGAATAATTTTCCAGTATAAAGGCCTCAGACTTAAAATACATTGTTAGTGAACATTATTAGGTTTTTTTTTAGTAAGACAAGATGTATAACTAAGACTGACTCAATTCTAACAAACAAACAACCCTTTGTAGGCAACTCAAAAATAAACTTCCACCACTGCTTTAAATACATATTTAACAGACACTAGCAACAGTTGGCAGAGCAGATAAGATATTGGGCATTGGATCTGCAAGTAAGCAATGCTTTACTCAAGAATTCTGACATCACATTTACAGTGTCTGGAAACACTAAAGAATAAAACTCTGCATGAGAATCCACGTATTAGATCATATGACATGCCAGCTTCTATTATCACCCAACACCTCACCACACAAAATTACTAACCAGGTCATTTGGCCACAGATCAGGAGGAAGCCGTGGCTTGTACAGAGGTGTACCTTCAGGAGTTCCACCTACAACTTCCCACATAGAGCCTTTGTGCAGTGGGAAACAACAAAGACGTCCGGTGTAAATACTATTAAACCTAACAAAGAAGGTCTTACAGTTGGCAATGAAACTACTAGCTGACTAGCAAACTATACCTTTCAATGTGCAAGCCAGCATGGATAAGGAAATACAGTTATGTAAAATAGGAAGGAGTGTTATCATAGCTCAACACTCTTACAAATTCACCTCAGTATGTTAACATCCTTTTTTTTGGTTTGAGGATTGTTTAGGAATGGTGTAATAGGAAAGGATTACAAAAAGAGTGATCTAGTTAAAAGTTTTGGAAGGTTTGAAGACTTAACTGACATTTAGTTCATATGTCTAAAAGTACTTCAATCTACTGCTTGAATGTCAGAATCAAAATGGTAATATTAAAAACATCCATAACCAACATATACATGAATGCAAGTGTTTCCATTAACAAGCCATGTGTTCTAATCCTGACCTAGCCATGAAACCAGTTGGGGTGACCATGGGCCAGTCAGTCTCTTTCAGATCAATTCACCTTCGAGAATTATTGTGGAGAAAATAGGAGGAGGAAGGTGTGCTGGATATGTTTGCTGCCTTGAGTTATTTGTAAAAATAATAAAGTTGGGGGGGGGGGGAGGAGGGAATCGGCCCAAAGCAATTTGCTGTTCAAAGCAAAGAATGAGATGCCAAGCTCTTTTCCTAATTAGACTAGCACTTGAGGGAAGCCTTTTTGCAGGTTTCCCTTACTACATTCAAAGCAAAAGGCTATTTTAGGGAGTCCACGAAAGTTATGTAATAGACACTGCTCTATCCTCATTGGGAAATTCAGGGGAACAGCCTACAGCAAGGTCTTAGATTTTGCAGTGCTACAAGGTAAATGTATTTGTATGGACTTTCTAAAATGAACAATATAATTGGGCGTCCACATGTAAAATCAGAATTCTGTAAGGCTGTGATCTGGGGATTCCTTCCTGCTCTGCCTGGACAAACTGCCTGTTGGCTTATTTCAGCCAACTAGAGAGGAAAGCTCAGATCGCTGTCTGACAAAGCAACCTGAATGTAAATTCTGTATATATAGCACCACGTGATATGGCCTGAATGTCCCAAATCAGCACCTGACACCAGTGAACATTGTGAACAATGAACTTTATTTTAGAAGACTTTTCAACACCCATAATGATTGTTCTCAGAGAAAGAACTGAATCAAAAACATGCAAGAAGAGGGAGAAAGCACAAAAGTGATCAAGAGATATTTAAGCTTCATAAAGTCGAGTAAAACATAGTTTTCAAAGTAACATTTGGTTTTTCATATTTAAATACCTTGTGTAATTTTAATACTACAGGTCAGTGTTAAAACTGAGGACCCAGATTGTTGGGGGCAATAAGCTGACTTTGTAATAATGCCGCTTGGGGGGGCAATAGCCCTAATA
>JANHFM010006667.1:23851-37759 GCA_032468115.1 Grayia smithii
GCTTGTGCTTAATTGTAAGCCGCCCTGAGTCTCCGGAGAAGGGCGGGATATAAATGGGATTAAAAAAAAAAAAAAAGGAGGAACAATTAAGTGAAAATGCATAACAAACTGGATCTGGTTTTCAAATGTTTTTCTATATAAATCTGTGAAAGTATTCAAATTAAAATAACAATATATTATTTTTCACATTATAACAATATTTGACAAATCGTATCTATTTCTATATAAAATTTGAAGTTTTACAGACTGTTTTTTTGTGCATTCCAATGTTATTGCTTTTATTGTCAATACTTCGATTTGTAAAGTATTTATTGCTTCTTTGAAATAATTATTGCATAGGTCTAATATATAGCATAGTCATACTTCCTGCAAATTATACTTTGCAAGTGCTGGGCTAATTTTCTTCCTCATTAAATACATTAGGCTTGATAAGTCAAAAAGTATTATTTATTTCTTACTCAAGTTGTTTTTTCCAAATTTCCTCACTTATTTTTTTTAAATTTGTTGCGTGAGCAGTTCATCCTGTCATAGATTACTTCTAGATTAGCACAAATAAAAAGGATAGACTGAAATCCTATAGTAAAAACACCAACGTAACCTTTTAATGAAGTTTTAATGTTTAATTTTAACTATCTTTGCCCGTTTTAAATTTTTATATTCAGTCTGTATGCTTTTATTCATTGTACGCTGCCTAGAGTCCTTGTGAGGGAGATGGGTGGGTTCCAAATTTGATAAAGAAACAAATACAGTATCCATAAACAGTCAAATCCAAGCTTCAAGATAATCTTGTGCAAAAATAAAAATAAAATTACCTTTTCTCTGAATTGTTTACTCTTAACAACTTAGATATATTTTGCATTTATCTGATTTTATCCGGACTTCATGGCTTTTTTTAATTCTTGAAAAGAACAGAATGTATGATTTAAAGGATATTTGAGTCAAATAGAAACTCACTGAAACCTGGCTCCTTCAGAAATTTTATTTCATTACATAAGGAATTAGAAACAAAAATATCTCCAAGAACAGACTGTGCTGTTGCTTTTTTGCATGGATAAATACATAAAGTGACCTAATCTTTTTTTTTACGCAGCACCCTAACATTCCAGTGTGTACTTTAAACATCAAGACTTTCAATTATGAGATGATCAGCTTTCTCTAATACAAGTGATTAATTCAGATAGGATATTACACAAAATGGAATGTACTGTTTTTTAAAATTACAAAATTGTAAAAAGTTTAAGATCTCTGTAAGTTCATAAACTGGAGATATACTATATGCTTAACCTCATCATGCATTCTATAGTATTATGCTGATATTTTTTCCATGGATGTTTAAAATAGCATTTGACTGGGGTCATTAATCCCAAAGTAAGAGTAATCCTATTTTAATGGAGTGGCATGATAAGAAATTATGTTCTGTATACCTGAAAGCTCATTTTAATTGACTAATTAGAGAAAGGCATTCAGGAATATCCATTGAGTAAGAGAGCAGGGAGTACTCAGGATTTATGTCATTCTCATCAATTTACCTCAATTGCAGAAACATTGAGTAATGACATTCTTATACAAATGATATGAATTGCAGAGGACATTTGGTCCACTATACATGAAGTGTGTCCCAATGACGACAAACAAGATTCCACTCTGTAGGAACAGAAATGTGATGGGTGGGGATTGGGTGAAGGCAGAAAATAAGTTCAAGAAACAACTGATGAAAACATGCATTGTAAAACATTTTAACATTAAGAAACTGAAAGAAACTGGTCTGTATTTGGAAATTAAATTAAAATTTAAAAATGAATATGGAAAGGACAGAGAAATTTTACTTAATAGGGACAATTTTTCAGTTTTCAGGAAAGAAAAGCAGTCTAGGTTTCAAAAAATAGGACTTATTAGACACTCTTTACTTTTTTCAGAAAATCAGCCCTAACTATCTGTTCAAAATATCACTTTCTGTTTTCAGTATAAATTTTCTGTCCACTGGTTTTTCCAATAGGCAAAAATGAAGAGATGCTACATTGCTTAAACTTCAGCAGCTTTCAGCTTCGTTTCAATAAAGTTTTAAACATTTTACGGTAAAATGAATAACTCGGTAATACTAATTCCACAATAAACCCTATATGCCAAACATGGATGTTTTTAGAATAATAAATCAAGTTTTATATATAGTTTATATATATTATAAAGTAATGAAATATTTCCATTCTTTTCTCAAAATTTCTATTCTTCTCCCCCAAAATAGAAAAAACCCCCACCTTTCCTTTATTCCAAAATGTTTAGGTATTTTGCATCTCTACACGTAGATAAAATATTATGCTATGTTCTTTCTTTACAAATTAGGAATTTCTATTATTGCTTGAAGATTATAAATGACTGAAGTTTTGAACATATTAATTACTATTCTTTATATATATTAACATTTAGAAGATAATGCATAAAAATGTCATTTTAGGAATTTTTGCTTATATTGTCTTCAATCTTAAAGAGATTCTACAGGCCCTAGTCTCAAGAATATCTGAAATAAAGGTTGTAATTTAGGAGGTGAGGATTTCTGTCAGGGTAATGATGGGTTGTCTCATAATAGTAGTCACGCTGCAAACACTGATAATTTACTTACTTACTTATTTTTCTCATCTCACAAATGCAACCCGTGAAGGCTAACAAAATTTAAAAACCATACAAACCAAATAATAGCTAAAAGCAAAGAGAAACAACTGAGGAAAACAGCAACCAACCTTCTAGGCTGAATTAACCTTTGGACACCAGACCTGGGAAAATGGCTTTTCTGAAAAGCTAACAAAGTCATGTTCCACACGACCAGCATTTTGACAGAAAAGTACACTTTATAGGATCCTATGAGATGATATTCTCTAATTTCAGATATAAAGAAATAAAGACCACATAATTCTTAATCCATCTTTTAATAATATAAACATGCTCAGTCTTCAAGAAAAGAATGTAAAAGATAGATGCAAGTTCACTGTTTTATTATTTTCCTAGTAGTTTCTTATTAGTACTTCTTTGCTACAATGCTTAAATCAACAAAAAACAAACATATGGAGAGCAGAGACTAAGCAAATTTAGAATCACAATCTACAGGTAGTTTTGGAATTTTGTTGAGGTCATTTTTGTTGAAATCATATCCAATTATATTTCTCAAGTATTTATTATTTATTACAATTATGTATACATACTGCATACCTACAGCATATGAATGAAAGTATAACCATTCTGATATAATTTTCTAGTTGCTGCCAAAGGTTAATTAATATATGTTGCTTATATGTAAACACGATTGAGCAGATTAGATAGTATTTTCAATATCTGGCACATCTTTTATTAGAATCACATATGAGAAAAGGGCTCAAATTTTTAATTTGTGGATGCTTCAACACTGGAAATTTTTAAGAAGAGATTGGACAACTATTTGTCTGAAATGGTATAGGGTTTCCTGCCTATGAAGAATGTTAGGCAAGAAGACCTCCAAGGTCCCTTCTAACTGTTTTTCTATTCTAATTTTACCACTTCACCACACAGCACTCTGCTTTAAAATTTCCTCTTAAACTTAAGTTTATTTTAGAAGTAAGAGTCTTTTAAAGTTGCTAAATGTATTACATACACTGCATTCATCATATAACAATAGTTTTAACAGCACTGGACTTGAAATAAGAAAAACACCTGCTTTGTCCCTCTCATGACAATAGACTATAAATAATGCAAGTGTCATAGGGAAAAATCACTTGTTTATGCACTGTCATTACATCAAAGAATTTTTCTCTATACAACTACATATGAGGATGTATATAAATGTAAGGAAAATTCAGAAACTGAATTCATATTGAACAAAAGAAGTTGGCTGTCCATTCAAGTTAAAGCTCCATGGGCAACTTTGAGTCACTTTTCTACCGTTCAGCCTTATATGTACAGGTAGTCTCCAACTTACAACCACAATTAAACCCAAAATTTCTGTTGTTAAGTGAGACAGTTAAGTGCATTTTGCCTCATTTTGACATTTCTTACCACAGTTGTTAAGTGAATCACTGCAGTTATTAAGTTAGTAACATGATTGTTAAGTGAATCTGGCTTCCCTTTGCTTGTCAGAAGATTGCAAAAGGTAATCACATAACCCTGGGACATTGCAACCATCATAAACATGAATCAGTTGTCAAGCATCTGAATTTTGATTACCTGATCATGGAGATGCTGCAATGGTCGTGTGGAAAATGGTCATTTTAACTCCAAACGGTCACTAAATGAACTGTTATAAGTCGAGGACTACCTGTTGGCAGCTTAAATTGGGAGCGAGACAATGATATATGTCTTTTGATGAACTGAGTTGCAGGAAAGATTATACAGGTAGTCCTCGACTTACAACAGTTCACTTAGTGACAGTTCAAAGTTATAACAGCACTGGAAAAACTGACTTATGACCATTTTTCATACTTACGACCATTGCAGCATTCCCATGGTCACGTGATCAAAATTCGACTGCTTGGCAAATAACTCATATTTATGATAGTTGAAGGGTCCCAGGGTTTTGTGATCCCCTTTTGTGACCTTCTGACAAGCAAAGTCCATGGGGAAACCAGATTTACTTAACAACCAGGTTACTAACTTAACAACGATTCACTTAACAACCGTGGCAAGAAAAATCATCAAATGGGGCAAAACCTACTCCGCAAATGTCTCAGTTAGCAACATAAATTTCAGGCTCAATTGTCATCGTAAGTCAAGGGCTACCTGTACGTTTAACCATAAATGCTAGGATGAGGAGGATTAAGGTGATAAACAGCTATTTGAGGGCACACACAGAGAATGCAGACCATAAATAAAACACAGATGGATTCTGCTGAATAAATGTTTGTTTTCAAAAATCTCTTAGTAATAATTAGGACAGGCAGCTCTGCATCACTATAACATGAAGACCACCCACTACTTCATTGATCTATATCTATATCTATATCTATATCTAGATCAATGAAGTAGGAGGCGAGGATTTCTTCTCAAAAGGTGCAAACAAGGGAGATGCCGAAGCTGGAGGGTGACGTAAAGGCAGGAGGGGAACGTGCGAACAGATGTTACAGGTGGGAGAAATGGAATCGGCTGTTTACCTGGATGACAAGGGGAGAGTTTGGAGAAAAGAGGTTTGGATGGTGAGGACCAGACTGAGGAAAAACGGTGTGTGTGTGTGTGTGTGTGTGTTATGCCACGGGATAATGACGGGAGGCACAGCAGAGAAAGGACTCCGTGGGGGAAGGCATCGGGAGATGACCGTGCGGCGGTCGCCAAGGATGAGAGCCGGAGAAGGGGCGTCGAGATCGGGGGTCGCAAGTGAGGGTGCCCGACGGCCTCGCGGCGAGTGATGGGAGGTTGCGGAGCGGGGGGGGGGGAGGCGCCCATCGCAGCGTCGGGAGGATGGCGGCGGAGGCGCTCAGTCCAGAGAAGCGGGACCTAGAGGGGCTCGCGATTTCCCTTCCAGAAGGACAAGGCCGGCCCTGCGGGGCGGAAGGAGGGCAGGAGAAACCCGAAGAGCCGCAGAAGCGGCAGGAGAGATGCCGACTGGCGGAGGCGGGGAGTGGAGGTGAATGGTGACCGGGCGGGGGTGGGGTAGTGGGGTGGTTGGGTGAGAGAAACAGAAGGGAAAGGGAAGCTAATCCCGCAGGCGGTTGCGAAAAAGAGGAGGAGATAAAGCCAGCCCGGTACCTGGATCCGCTTCCTGTGTCTCCTCCGCTCCGCCATGATGTCCCCCGTCTGGTCTCCTGGTGACGTGGGGCTGAGCCGGAAAGGGGGAGGGGGAGAGACGGAGGGAGGGAGGAGGGAGGGAAACGGAGGCCGGCGCCAGCCAGAGGGCTCGCGAGGGGCGGCAACCTCGCGAGAGGCCGTGCGCGAGCCATTTAGGCAGCGCGCGAGACCATTAGGAAGGGGCGGGGCGGAGAGGGAGTGCGGGGTCCGGCCGCCGGGCTTCTTTCTGGTCCGCCGCGCTCCAACGGAATCGGGCTGTTAGTACCACAGGCGCGCCGATTCACACGCCGTTCTAGACGCTTCGGTTGGAAGGCTCTCGCTCTTTCTCTGTCTGAGGAGATGCCCGTACGGGGTGGACAAAAAAAAAAGCGCACGCTCATTCTGAAAAATGTAACCCTCAAATAGTCGAGCCGGTTTGTCCCAAGCCCTCCAAAACGCAGCCTCGGGATGATCTTCGCGCATCTGCAAGACTCCAAGCGAACGTCTTTTGTGAATAGAGCCCCAGGCTAGTGATTAAAGCGCTTGTAGACGAAGCAGATCACGAAAGTTGGGGTTTACCTCTACATTTAGCCCACGGGCGAGCTTCCCAGTTATTTGTTATAATTTGGTCTGCAGGTAGCAAATATAGAAATAAACTTTTCGTTTTCAAGGAAAGTAAATGCCTGCTTATTTCAGGATGATGCTGTTACCTAGAAGATGACCAAATCGCATATTATGATGTGTATGTATCCAGATCTGGGAGTGATCCTCCCTACTTTAAAATATTGCAAGCCATGGCCAACGCAAATAAAAAAAGATCGTTTGCCCTCATTGACCCTAATTATTCAAAATGTTCTGCCTTAATCTTTTATGGGAGTATAGGTTAGTTCCACTTTTTGAGTTTAGGCAACTATTTAATTTTGAAAATTCATTCTAAAATGAAACATCAATTTTTTTTAAAAAAATTGTGCCTAATTCCCTGTGGGTTGTTTTTTTTGTAGACATTCAGATGCTTGAGGTATATTGAGGTTCATTACGGACGAGTGAAGAATTGCAATCTATAACTGAAACCACATTTTGGAGAAGTGGTTTCAGGTGCTTACTTAACTAACGATAACCCAACAGACCTTCATAAATAATTTACATTATGCTGCAAAACTTAAGAAATCCTTGGTTATATCCTAGGGAAGAGTAAGTCTAAAGTTTATCTACATTGAGAAAAAATGTTCTTTAGGGAAAAAATGAAGTAATACCTATATCAGACATGTCCAACTGGTAAGCCACATGCAGCCCTTGACAACTAGTAATAGGGTCCCACAAGATCATTAACTTAATATTTTAATGTGATTCATAAACATTAACTATATATAGGTGGAAATGAGCACCTCACTACACTTTGGATGCTTCTAGATTGAACGGATTAGCCAGTTATAAACTTGTCAAGAGACACCCAAATGCGTTAACAGCACACATTCTTCAGCAAGGCTTCTTTCCTGTCGCCCATGAATGAATGAAGCTAGCAGAATTATTACCGTATGCCTAAAATGTAACCCTCTAGATAAGATCACCACTTAGCTGGCATTGTCCCACCTGCTGTTTGCAGAGAAGCAGCAGCACACAGAGAGAGACTCAAATCATCAATATCAAGGCAACACCCTCTATCACCTACAACTAGCTCAACAGAATCTAAAATCTAGGAAAAGCTTCCTTAGGTTGAGGGAAGACTTCAAAGAATTTGAAAGCAGAGCTGATCAATGTAAAGCTACAAAGAACCCAACACTGGATGGAACCCTGATGGCACCTGGGTTTGATGAAAGCTGGGAAGTATAGAAATAATTGAATAGACAATTCAATTACAAGAAAACAAGATCCAGGGACACTCTAAACAAATGGAGCTATCTGATTGCTTCTGTTCTTTGTGATCGTGGTGACATGTAGACAACAGCACATATGTATACATGTCTTTTGTTCCCCAATATGTATACACTTGAGGGCCTCATGGCAATGCAACAGAATGCAATTAATGTTGCTAATTTCTGGGGAAAATATTTTTAATTTGTACATATTTTAATATTGTATTTTACATTGTATAAATATTGTATTTTAAAAGCACAAGATGTTTTTAGGCCTATGTTAAAGATAATGACAAAGATAATTTCAAGAAGCAATTTGCTGCATGATCTGTGCAGTTTAAAATGTTCATGATGGTTTACAGCATAGTAGACAATAGTGAACAAGATATCTGCATATGGTACTTTATGAACTGACTTCAATGTGTTTGCTGTCAACTGAAAACAATTAGAAAGAAGAGCAAACTAAGATGTTTTAAATCGTTGTGGTATATGCCAGAGAATTTTAAAATCTGAATGGTTTGAAAACTCACATTATGATTTTCGTCTAAAAGAAAGCAATGTTTTAGGACCACTTTGGCCAAGTGGTTAAAACATCAGGCTAGAAACCAGGAGACTGAGTTGTAGTCCTGCCTTAACCATGAAAGCTGACTGGGTGACTTTGGGCCAGTCACTTCAAGCCAATCAACCTCACAGTCTGTGGTTGTGGAAAAGAAGAGGAAAAAGGAGGCTAATTGCATGTCTCCACCTTGAGTTATTTATAAAAATAATAAAGTTGGTATATAAATAAATACATTTTAGTCAGTTCTCTAAAACTGATCTTAGGAAAACACTTTTTTCCATGTCAAGCTTGATTGATTACATATTTAACCTGTGAATTACACAGATGTTGTGTAATTTAAGCACATTCTGTATAGTGTAATCTTTATAAAGTATTACATGTTGCATTTTGCTTGCTTGTTTAACTTTCCAATAAAAATGTTCTGATTTTATTTATAATAGTTTTACATATAGCATGAAGATAATTTTGATAAAGTTTTACATAACAGGCTCATCCGTGATGTCACATCTACTGTCTTATTACAGGATTTGTAGTTTAAAGAGCTATGTGGTACGGTGGTTAGAATGCAGTATTGCAGGCTAATTCTACCAACTGCCAGCAGATCGATTCTCACTGGCTCAAGGTTGACTCAGCATTCCATCCTTCCGAGATCAATAAAATGGGGATCCAGATTTTTGGGAGTAAGAGGCTGACTTTGTAAACTGTACAGAGGGCTGTAAAGTATTGTAAAACAGTATATAAATCTAAGTTCTATTGCTATTTTAAAAAGGATAAATGTTGCATATTTTTCACTAGGCTTTCAGGCAGTCAAGAAGTAAAATAAGTCCATAGCAAAATAAGTCTATGATTATTTGGATTTGGATTGGTTAAGCAAGAATTTATTACAATGGGGAGGGAGGGTGGATCACTCCTGGCAAGAGATGGTAGAAGTCGTTGTATCCCAGTGGAGTTGGGCTGGGACAATATGGCAAGTAGCATATAGGTAGGCCCATGCTGGGGAAGGGAGATCTCCAAGCTTGTGGTGATCTTGACTTCCAACCCAGTGGCTGTCAAGCCCAAATTTGATTGGGGTGTGGGATTGTTTGTATCCATGGACATCCTAGAATGAATTCAGCTTGATGTAGGTTGGAACTGGAGGGGGATGGAGCCTTCAGTCAAAACATTCCTAGCTGATGAGTCAACCACTTTCCACTGTCTGGCTGACCAGAGGAGAAAGAGAAGAGATGTTGCTGAGCAACCAGCTCCCATCTTGGTTGGGCAATGTGACCAATGTTTTGGAAACTTGAGAAACTGAAAAGTGAAAAGCCCGGGAACATTATTACTGGCTTTTCACCAGTTAGTGTCAATATGATGTGTCTAAATAAATTTGTACTTTGAGAAACTGGAATGCCTCGGAGCAGTGGTGGGTTGCCCCCGGTTCGGTCCGGTTCGCGCGAATAAGTAGCGGTGACGCTGTGACGTCACCGAACCGGTTCGCAGCATCCTGGACCCGGGCCCACCTGCGTGCCCCAACTCACCTTTTTTAAAAAAAATCGCTGAAATTAGCTCTCTGCGCATGCGAGAGTGCTTTTTCGGCGATTTTTCATTAATTAAAGTTTCTGCGCAGTAGCGCGGTTTACGCGTGCGCGCGAGTGAAGCGAGCACACATGCGCAAATTTCACTTGCGCACGTGCACGCACGTGCACGAAGAGAACCGGTAGCGAAGGTGGGTAGAACCCACCCCTGCCTCGGAGTTCAATTTATGATGGATACATTACCGGAACCTGATAGTGTCCTCATGATGAGAACCACATGGCTGGACTAATTATGTCTTAGGATGCAAAGTGTTGATGGTTAACACCATGCTTTGACTGCAGTAGTTCAGCGTCCTCCATAACATAGTTTTGGATAAGGATAAATACCTGACATGTATTTTCAAAATCTGAATGGTCAAGCGCAGCAATGAACCCTTGTCAGAGAGCTGCCATACAAAGTTTTGGGTCCTTCAGCAATCTTGATGCTAGGTTTGGAGGCCAGGAGGTGTCTTTGATCATTAATATTTTTATCAGTGGTCAGAGATGCTGTCTTGAAGTAGCAGGATATGAGTGCTTGGGGTACTTGTGTACCAATCACGGTGCAGCTTGTCAGGATCACCTCTTTGTCTCCGGGAAGAATTTGTCTCTGTGTGGTGCAGAATTTTTGCCTTTAGGTGTTGGGTTATTCAAAATACCAGATCAGGCAACCAACTGGTAATTCTTGAGTGTGCATATCTTCGATGGTTATATGGTGGCTGTCCTTAGTTGGTAGCTTGGTTTTTAGAGCTGCTCTAAAAATGAAATACTGGAAATGATGCTGAAAGTGCAGATGGAAGAAGACAAGAAGCAGATCTGAGCGCTGGTAAGTTCAGGCCTATACCATGACAGCCTTCTCCCTTAGTGTGTCACTGGGCTGTCATCCAGTAGCCTTACTTAAATGATCAAATCTTTTTGGGGGAACTATCTGCATGATGTTCTCCCACCATTGTGATCAGTTTGCATAGCATTTTACAGATAAAGTGGCTTAATTTCACCAAAGTTTTAGCTCCATGTGCAGAGTCTGTAATGTTGCAATGTTATTTAAGACTTCCTTTGACTGCAGGCTCCAAGGATGTAGATTTTTACTTGCCACATGTTTTTGGCATCTCTGCCTTCCTGGCTGCTGGGGGAAGTGAATGAAGTAGTAGCCACTTTGATCTAATAAACTGTCAACACCACCCTGGGTGGATGAGTGGATTAACAGCAATCTTGAAGGATGCTCTAACCCTAACCCTAACCCTTCTGTAAAAGCAATCTGTGGATGAAAGGTTTTGGATAATTATTATCCAGTCTCCAGCTTCCCATTTCTAAGGAAGGGTGTTGAGACAACAGTGGTAGACCAACTTTGGAGCACCTCTAAAAATAAATGATTTGGATCCTCTCAGCAGGAAATCACACTATGGAACAGAGACATTATTAGAATAGAATAGAATAGAATTCTTTATTGGCCAAGTGTGATTGCACACATAAGGAATTTGTCTTGGTGCATACTCTCTCGGTGTACATAAAAAAAAAGATACATTTGGCATGAGTCATAGGGTACAACACTTAATGATAGTCATAGGGAACAAATAAGCAATTGAATCATATTAGGAAACAGTCAGTAAATATAACTAGACTCCAAGGATTACAAAAGATATTTATACATATACATTTATATTTTGCATTTCTAGACGCCAATCTCCCTCAAGGAGTGACACAATATTGCCTATTTTGGAAATCTAATATTTATTATATATGTGGTGGTCCAAAGGTGGATGAGAAAGGGCTTCATATTTCTTATTATATGATTGTAATATAATTTTTTAATGCAGTGACTGTGATACCTCAGTCACTAGAGCCTTGGCTCATTTTTCTTAATGCTGCATCAAATGATTTATAGGACACCTGGGATTTTTGTTTCCTGATTTAGTTACTTTTATTACTTGTCGTGACTTTGAATCAATTAACTTTACAGATTGTTCTGCTGGTAGTGAAATTATTTCCACATAAGCTGCTTATAATCAAAATCTTTTTGAAACCAAATGACTTTAATACCATCTTAACCCATACCTTTAACTTTTTGAGGCAAATTTGAGAACCTCCAAATTCATTGTCCTGCCTTTGAAATCATAAGAATTTCAGAGAAGAAATATTCAATATTTCTTAACATATGTATCTATTTATGAATCTCAAAAATTGACTGTATGTATCACAGTATATATCCTTAGTGAAAATATTCATTTAGTCAATGTTTTTTAAAAAATCATTGCATCTGAATTGTAATTAAACCATAAACCTGCTCCTTTCATACCATATCTTTCATATATTCAGAGAATCCAATTTCTTGAAGCTCTCCCTAAAAAGAGAGTGAAGTCTCCAGAGTTAATTCAAATTATGGACTTTGAGTATTGTTCATATCATGGAGCAATTTGGTTCAACGACAAAGTTATTCTGTAACTGGTTGTCTAGTTCAGTGAAAATATGAGTATATAGTTGTCTTTTCTGTTTTACTCAAAAGCTAAAGAAGCAATTACAAATTATATCATGACAAAGGCTTGTCAAATGCTAGCAATGGCAGGAAGTTTTGCTGTACTGTAGTCTCACATTTTGTTTGAAAGTGTTCTTTTTCCTTTGAAAATATGTAATGACAAATATTAAAATCTAAGAACCTGGAACATACTGTTAAAGTTCCCAAACTTCTCCCTTTAACTATTTAAGCTCTTGTGATTTTATTTGTCTGAAATAAAATTTTTATTCTGAAAAAAAGGAAAGAAGGAAGGAAGGAAGGAAGGAAGGAAGGAAGGAAGGAAGGAAGGAAGGAAGGATATAAACTAGATCAATGATCGCAACCCTTTTCTGTGCCTGCGTGCCCACCTGCGTGCCGGAAGTGACACACAAAACCATCCCATGAGGAATGCGCAGCCCCACTGGCCTCCACGCATGCGGGAGCACTGATATCCAGAAGAGTGGCTGTCTGGCACGCATGCATCGGCTGGCACCTGAACCTCCAGGTTTCGGCATGGATGTGTGCCCAACGAACAGCTGGCCATCGTGCATGCGTGCAACGTGAACCCGGAAGTTTGGGTGCTGGTCTGTGCATGTGCAGTAGAATGCCGGTCTTCCAGATGTTGCCGCTCCTGCGTGCGTGACAGCCAGCTAACCAGCATGCGTTTGGGCACAGGAATGCAGCAGAGGAGCCAGCAAGGCCATGCATTCGTCATGGGATGGTTTTGCGTGCTGCTTCCGGCACGCGTGCCATAGGTTCGCCAGCACTGAACTAGACCATTTCATACAACAATGTCTTGATGCAGTTTTAAAATCATTTGATAACTGTTGTATCCAGCAGAGAAAATATAAGGTATCCAGATTAGCCAAAGTCAGTTCAGTGCTGCTACCTAGATGACCATCTAGCAGAGATTTTCATACAAAACAAAAACCCATTATTGCAGGGAGAACATATTATTTCTTATCACTTCTAGTACCATTCTTGTCAAAAAGGTCTTGTGTTCATTTCTGGTTTTTGTTTGAATCACAAAGTCCAGAGCCCCCATATGGTTGTGAGAATCATTCTGTTAATAAATATATAATGAAAGATATAACAGAACAGAAAATTGCATTCTGTCATGCTATTTAAAAGATAAAAGATTGGTGTCGTCAAATTTTCGTTGGTGGAGAGATGATGGAAAAAAATAGAGAAAGAATGTAATGCTCTCTAGTAAATGAAAACTACATTTGGAATCCAAAATCAGTTTATTTTAATTTCCATGAAAAGTTTCTGGAAACCTTTCAAAGATGTATATGAAAAAATATACAACTTTGAAAGGTTTCAAGAAACTTTTCATGGAAATTAAAATAAACTGATTTTGGATTCCAAATGTTGTTTTTCCTTTACTAGATAGCGTTTACATTCTTTCTCCACTTTTCCCATCATCCCTCCATCAAATAAAATACAAGTTCCATTCTGTTATTCAGCAACATGGCAAACTGTTGCTATGGAAGCATGATGATTAACAAATGAACTGTGGGCCACAGTCCAAAGGGACTGAAAGAAAAATGGAATGAATGTAATTATTGTAACGGAGAGGAAGAGAGTCAAATACTTTTCTTTCAGCAGATACCTGATTTAACTTAGAATGTGTGCTCATTGGCTTTTATTCATCATCTAGAGCAGTGTTTTTCAACCTTGGTGACTTTAAGATGGGTGGATTTCAACTCCCAGAATCCCCCAGCCAGCTGGCTG
>JANHFM010006668.1:13062-23991 GCA_032468115.1 Grayia smithii
AAAAGATACATTCGGAATGAGTCATAGGGTACAACACTTAATGATAGTCATAGGGAACAAATGAGCATTAGGATACTGTCAAGACTGATTTGATCATATTTGAAAATTTTACTAATAAATTATTTTTGACTGCTTGATTAAAGTTTACATATAGGTATTTTAATTTCCTAACACATGATACATGAGATAGAAATATAATTGTAAGTATTGGCTAGATGAAGAAACCTTGATTGTAAGGTGCAATGTGATTTACATCTAATAGAAAATACTTTATCAGCAAGATGTTCAGATGACAGTGCTGAAGCTTGCCTATGTTGAAAGAGTAAAAGTTACACTGAGAAAATTCATTAGTTTTTAGAAAGCTTATTTAGATCTCTTATTTGCTGTTTGGGAATGGAGAAAGAGCATCCAGATTGGTGTGTGTGTGTGTGTGTGTGTGTGTGTGTATAGTTGGGTTCATGAAATCATATGCATGGACTAGTTGATAATAACTTCTTAATGAAAAAGAGTATTGTAAAAATGCATGATGAGAAGACTTGAGGAAAGATGCTATCTGTTGTCCTGTATGCTCCAAATGGTCTTTTGCTTTTGAATCCAAGTGATGCATGATCACATATGCTTATAGGAAAGTATTTGACCAATAGAAGAATTTGGCTAAACTTCGTAAAACTAGCAAATTAAGTACTCAAGTTACTAGTAATGGTTATACACACACACACACATATGCATGTATGTATACACATATACACATACAAACCAAGTAATGGAGCTAATGAAGGATGTGGTTGCAGGGCATTTTCTACAATTCATTAAAAGAGATTTATTAGTTTCAGACTTCTGTGTAAACCAAAAAAAAGAGGTTGTGGCTGCTTAAAAGTGGTTATTTATTAAATCAACATGACTCTTTAAACATCTGCTAACACTTTTGAGGATTGTGCCTGGAAAACACAAACCTGCTTAAATGAATAGTGATGAGCTAAATGAGATTCAACAGAGTTCTTTCAAATCCTTTTTGAAACATTTATGATCATCACAGTCAGGATTTCTTAAAAGTGAATGTATGTAAGGTTTTGCTGCAGGACATGTTCTAGAATGAGGTGCAGATCCAAGGCTACATGTCCCCAAAAGCCTTGGATACAGCCTCTAAAGATCTCTGAAAATTTTAGCCAAAATTAATAAAAAATATTAAATACCAATGATTATACTAATTAAAACTAAATATGAATGAAACCAAAACTTTCTGTGCTAATTTTTGAATAATGACTCCCAGCTTATCGTTCAAACTCTGGATGCAATCAGTGGACACTGATTGAATAATGTATATGTTTTAAATTTAAGCTCTTTGTGACTACTTTTCAGTTTAAGTTTAGTTTAAATCTGTGTTTTTCATTCTGTTTAATATAATAACTTTTCTCTCACAGGATGCATTTACAGCATTTCACTTGAATAAGGCTCAACCAACCAAGTATTTGAATTCATTGCTGATAGGGGAACTGGCACATGATGAACCAAGTTGTGAGCCCAGCAAAAATGTGAGTGTTTGTAAGGCATCAGATTTGGGAATGCAGATATATTTCTATATTTTTAGAAAAATACAGTGCAGAGAAAATTAAAATCAGAATTCTATTACTGATTATACACTAGAGATAAGGAACCTGTGTTCTTTAACAGCTACAGTTAGCACAATGAGGGATACTAAAGATCGTAATTAAGCACTAGAAAATCACTGGTTGCCCAGTTCTGATCTTTACTGCACATTACAAGTAGTCCCCAAGTTGCAATTGGGACTAGAATTGCTATTGCTAAGTAATGCAGTTGTAAAGTCATGTGACTGTGTCACTTAGAGATGGTAATGTAGGCAGTCCAAGTTATTGTTGCAACATCAGAAATGGAAGTGGAAATAATTCCAAGTAATGTGTGGGTGTGGGCAGGAAGCCCAGCATCAATCATATGTAAGTTGGGCAAAGGAGTGCTGCAATGCAGTGCAGGCTCAAAAAGACCCTACAAGAGAGTGTAGGGTACAGGGAGGCTGGGAAAAGAGAGTGCAGGCTGAGTGCATCTGTTTGAGCACAAGGATGCCAGAGAAAGAGGATGTGCTATATGTGCAAGTAAAGGGGTTAGAAGAGTAGTGGCTGTGGTAAGTGAGAATGAAGAAAGGCTGTGGGCAAAGGAGACTTATGTAACCAACTTGCAACCTTCTCTGCCGGCTTCCCCATTGACTTTGCTTATGGGAAGCCAGAAGGGAAGCTAACAAGTGGTGATCATATGGACTGCAGAACAGTGCAACTGGTCATAAATGAAAACTGGTTCCCAAGTGCATTATGATGGCTGGAATTTTGAAGACCAGTTGTATGCCTCTTCATTCAGCGCCTTTGTAACTTTGAATATCCTTGAATGAATGGTCGTAATTTGAGGACCACTTCTATGTAGTACTGAGAAATAGGGATTAGTGGATGGGAGATCACCAGCCCTGTTTACATGAAACAAAATCCAGACTGGTATTATAATACAATTATGGTAAGGTAAAAGGATGGGATAATATACCTTACCCTTTTTTCTTTGCCTGACTGTACACCGGGCTGTCTTTGAAGAGTATTGTTGTGGCCTGCCAGCGGCCAGCAGAACTGGCAGCAGATTTGGACAGTGAAGAGGTTGGAGAGGAACATGGGCCAGTCCTGGAGTCTGGGGAAGGCTCTGATGAGGGCTCTGCGTTGAAGGCAGAGAGGGGCCAAGGCCATATGCCAGTTATCAGCTGCCTTCGGAGTCAGACAGCAGTGAGGCAGATAAACAGCTGGAGCTTGTTCCCAGTGTGCACATACGCAGAGTTGTCAGACGAAGGGAACAGCTAAAGAACGAGGATCGACTTGGGAGTAAGGCAACAGATAGACAATGAATGACCCCTCTCAGAGGGAATAAAAGAGGAGCGAAAGGGGAGTGGAGTTTGCAGGAGACAGTTAGTTTACCTAATTGTTTCGTGGCTCTCTGAGACTTCTTGCCTAGCAGTTTTCCAAGTCAGATAAGGTCTGGGACTGTAAATTCTCCCTTGAAAAACTTTGCTGGATGTGAATAAGAAAACTTCACAGTAATTTAATAAAAAGGGATTTTTGTCGGGACAAGGAGTCTGCTTCATGCTCTTGGGAAGCCTAGGTCAGAACAAGTACCTGGATGCTGTGGCTAGTCCAAAATGTAGCAGCATGGGCAGTTTTTATCATTTATGTAACACTGCCTATGTAACACTGCTCTTCTGAGAACTATACTGGTTCCCCATAAGCTTTCAAGTACAACTCAAGATGCTGGTCATCATCTGTGAAGCCTCCATTGCATAAGGCAGTATCCTTTCTTCTATTGTTTCTGCCCTAGATCTAGTAAAAAAAAAAAGGCATGCTGTGGGTGCTCTTCTATTAAGCAAGGTCATCTTTTTGGATCCCAGAGTTGTGCCTTCTCAACGACAGTACCTGTCCTGTGGAACACTGTGCCTCTCACCCCAATATTTGGGTGACCTGTTAGCCGCCCCAACAGATTGAAGACCTGTCTGTTCCCACAGGCATTTAGATCAGAGGAGAAGATGAGCTGTGCTGCTGTTGATGGTTAATAGTTCACCATTTATCCTTGCGCAGGGGAGAGAGTTATGTTTGGGGGTCTTGTTTGTTTTTAATCCTGTAAGCCATCCAAAGTCATTTGTATGAGATGGGTGGCCATATAAATGAACTCTTGTCACTGAGAACCTTTTATGTGATGACCTTAATACTTTTAAAAAAGATTAAGAGGAATCAGAGTTGAATAAGACGGTACAGTCAAATTGTTTGTCTTGGCCTCCTCCTATCAGGTACTATCCAGTGTTTCTTGGATCATGGCTCTGAATTTTGAGTAGTAATTACATGCAATACAGTATAAGATAATACAATACAATACAAAATGAAATATAATAGAGGCACCATACAAGCTAGGCAGCATCAAGGTGGTTGTCAAAATCTAAAACAATACTAATCAAAAGCTTGTGGAATTACATTTTATAGTCCGCATTTCACATTATTTGTAGCCACGTAATGTATGATTATAGGACTAAACTAAGTGATTTTTTTCATCTGGAATGACAACTATTGTTGGGTTTTCCCCACAGCAATTGCTTACTAAAGACTTCCGGGAACTGCGAACCACTGTTGAGAAAATGGGACTTCTGACGCCAAACCTCCTGTTTTTCTGTCTGATTTTACTTCATATTTTAGTGTTTGATATCAGTGCCTGGTTGATAATCTGGCATTTTGGCACATCTTCAATACCGTTCTTCATAGGTGTTGCATTCTTTACTATTGCTCAGGTATGGTATGGATCTTGTCTTGTAATAAGAATTGGTATCTTTTTCTGTATATATGGAAGATCTAAAGAATTTCACACATTTCACTAAAGTGAGACACAGGATAACTAACTACAATAACACTAGATTTGGGAGCACGTTCTCTGTAATGCAACAGCATTATTCTTTATGTCACATGACATAACAGTCTTAGCATCTGGGATATTTTCACACAGCTTTGCAATTTAATGGCAGTACAGTTGGCATCTGGTTTCGAAGTCAGAATCAAATTACAGAGAGTCCTCGATTAACTTCGGTAATTAGGACCGGAATTTCCATTATTAAGCGATATAGTTGTAAAATGCAATATTATGTGACTGCATCAATTAATGACAGAAATCCTGGCCATTAAATAGACAGTCCATGGTCCAAATGCAGTTCATAGACAGGGACCAATTAGGGCCTTTTCGACAGATTAAAGATTGCAGATTTACAGAATCTTTATTTAACATGAATATCTCCCTAAAATGTGTTTTTAATGTATTGATTTAGTTCTGTATTGCACAGTATATGAAATTAACTTCGTTTTTTTAAAAAGGTTTTTTTTTTTTTCAGGGCCAATTGTCCTGGCTCCAACATGATTTGGGTCACCTTTCAGTCTTTAAAACATCCAAGGGGAACCACATTGCCCATAGGATCATCTTGAGTCAACTGAAAGTAAGTGTCCTGACCTTTAGGGAGGCTTTCCTTTCTGTCATCATATGATCTTAAAGTCTACTCTTTTCTTCTTTCTCCTTTCTTCTAGGGGTTTCCAGCCAACTGGTGGAATAATTTGCATTTCCAGCATCATGCCAAACCGAACTGTTTTCGTAAAGACCCTGATCTCAACATGCACCCCATTGCGTTTGCCCTAGGGAAGAAACTAGCTAGAGAGGTATGGAGAGCATATTATTGAAAAGCAACTTTAGAAGAGCAAATAGAAGACACTGAAATCTTCATTATCTGTGTTTTGTGTTTGCCAAGCCATTATGTTGTTTTTACTTTTAAACCTAATTTGATTTACTTTTACTGGATCCTTTTTTTTGATTTATTGTTATGGGTAGTCCTCGTTTGGCACAATTGGTTGCTAAGTGAAACCACAACTGTACTTAGGATCTTACTTCAGCTATCCTTTAGGCTTTAACATTTGCAAGTAGTCTTTGTTTAGCGACCAAATTGGAGCCACCAACTTGATTGTTAAGCAGAATGGTCACTAAGTAAAACTGAAATTGTGCTTATGATTTTGCTTCAGTTTTCCTTTGCTTTATAGACCTGCAAAAGTTGTAGATGCAAGGATTGGTGACAAGGATGGAATTTGAGATATTAATGCAAAGTGTGCATAAGGTTGCATCTTTCAGCTACAAATCTGGCTTTTTTGTCTCTCTTCATGATGTTGGTGATGATCCTGATGTATTAAACTTTTATACCATCTAATTCTCAAGGACTCTGAGCACCTTACAACAATCAAACAAATTACAATAAAATACATAAAACATTAAAAAAAATGAAGATAAAAATTGTCAAGCACAATGAAGTGAGAGATCTCCCTCATCACAGGCCTGGATAAAAAGCCAAATCAACAAAAACTCTTCTTAACAACAGCAGAGTAGAGGCCATCCAGATCTTGAGGGGAAGTCTCATCCCAGAAGGCAATTCCTGCTACAGAGAAGACATACTTCCAGAGTTCTGAGAGGTGGCATTGTTTATTTGAAGGAACCTGGAGCACACCAAATTAACTGGACAGATAGTATAGGAGACAGCTGGTCCCTCAGATAGCCAGGCCTTATGCTATGTAGGACTTTATAGGTAACAACCAGCACTTTGAATCACACTCAAGCAAACCAGCAAGCAGCGCAGCTTGCAAAACAGAGATGTCACATGAGCATTCCAAGGCAAGCCCATTACTGCTCATGCTGCCACAATCTGGATCAGTTAAAACTCTCCCTGAGGAACCTTAAAGGGGTACTTTCTCTATTTTTCAAGGGCAGCATTATGTAGATAGCTTTGTAGTCAGGCTATGGGATGACTAGGGCATGAGTGAAGGTTCCCCACCCCCTCCGGGATTTAGGAAAGGGCACAATTGGTGCACCAAAAGGAGCTTTCCAAAGACCTTCCTAGCCACAGCTGACACCTGCTGTTCAAACAGGAGCTCCAAATCCAGTAGACCTCCAGATTGCATACTAACCTTAACAAGATAAAAGGTGGAATATTCCCAGATCTGGGCAATGCAAATAGTCACTTATAGCCACTCAGTAGGATTTAAGTTATCCATTCTTCCTTCAGCTCTTTTGACTGCAGCTGATTCAGAATGCAGTGGCACAGGCAGTAATGGATACAATAACAGTATCCACAAACATCATTGCTATATGAGCTAAACTGGCTTTCAGTAGGCTTCTGGGTGCAAGATCAGTATGGTATGGGGCCAGGTTACTTGTAGGATCATCTTATCCATGGTAGTTTCTACCCACCCTACTACTATGACAGGATGGGCATATTTTGAGTTCCTTGGGTAAAATGCCATCTGGAGGGACCTCAAAAGGGTACCTTCTCTGTCATGGTGCCTGCGTCATGAAACGGCCTTCCCTGGGAGATCCAGATAGATTTTGGGAAAGCAGTTATGACTTGGCTTTTTCCCCAGGCTGAGTTGCTGATGGAGCCAGATTTACTAGGCTTCAATATTGTTCAAATAATTGTGGGGGGAGGGGGGTTGTTTGTTTTAATTATTTATGGTAGCATCAAATATCCACATCTGCCTATCCCAGGTCCTTGGAAAGGACTCATAGGTAGACAGAAATGCCAAATCCAGTCTGAACATCTCACTGACTATGTAATTAACCAATACAAAGAAGTGGGGGTCAATCTATTTTCCAAAGCACTTGAAGGATGATTGGAAACTAATCAAGGAGAGAACCAACCTAGAACTAAGGAGAAATTTCCTGATAGAACAATTAATGGAACGACATGCCTACAGAGGTTGTAGGTACTCCAATACTGCAAATTTTTAAGAGGGGATTGGACAACCATTTGGTATAGGGTTTCCTGCTTGAGCAGGGGATTGGACTAGCAGACTTCCAATGTCCCTTCTATTATTATATTAAAAAATATAAAATAATAACTGAGTCTGCAAACTGTACTTTGAGATATCACAAAGGCAGATTATGAAAAACAATCTAAGCCTTCTTGAACAGGAGATATAGTAACAATATCTATTATTACCTCGGTCTTAATTAAGATTTTTATTCTTTTCATCCTCTGTAATAAATTAAATGCAATGATAGATATAAATACAAAACTTTTATTATCTTCCTGCCTGGCCTAAATGTTTCAGGAGTCATAGCAGATAACTCTTGTATTATTCCAAGTGGCAAAATAAGAGGTGGTGGACATGAGGATTGTCACAAGCAAAATACAGTAATATTTTAGCTTTGTTACTTAGAGAAAAATACAGGTTGTTTTAAAGGAGTACAATAAACCTCTGCAAGATTTAAGGCATCCATTTTACCCCTCCAAACACACAACATCTGAACATTTTGGCCCTGCTCACACTAGGCAGCTGCCCACAGTCCATGAGTCACACTAACACAAATAATGAAAGGAGCATAAGGAAATGTATCTCTGTTGCTTGAATGAACTGCTTTCCCTTTCTTCATAGCTCGGATTGCAGAAAAAGAAGTTCATGCCTTACAATTATCAACACAGGTACTTCTTCAGTAAGTATCACTGTCACCGAAAAATACCACATAGTATTTACTATTTATTTACAGTAAATGCACTGCCACTCCTGATTTTTAGGACGGGGAGCCATAGGTTACAGCATCTAAGATAGTGAATCTGCAAATTAAAGGCTATAAGATAATCAGAGAAGTCTTACATGTTGAGATCCGATATGAAAATGAGAGTTAACAGTGTCATATCATAAGAATTTGGGAACAAAGACAAATGGTAACATCAGAAATGGAGAGTGAAATTATATGCTGGTTTATGGCTGCAATAAAAATTGATTTGATATGAGACACAATAGAAAAAGATAAGATTGAGGGAATGTAGAATAACAAGTCCTTTATTGCCTGGTGAAACATTTTAGTTTTTGAATTTATTAAATTGAACTATAAACGGAACATAGTTCTGAAATAACAGAAATATAAGCCAAATAAGGAGAAAGTGTAGGATGTACTATAACAATTACAACTTGGTCAGAAGAAATAGGGCAGAAGAGTGAGTAAGTGTGTTTTTAAAGAGATGTATATTTTTTCTCCTTGTTTAACAGTAATCGCACCGCTTTTAATGATTCCCTTCTTCCAGTTGTCCATATACCATGCTACAATCAAACGCAGAGAATGGGTGGTAAGTATGCCAACCTAGGGATATGCACAAATGAGAAAAAAATGTTTTAGACCTACATGTCATCATGTTCTGGAAATTCTGTTGAGCTACTTTGGATCAGCTCCAGTTTGACAGAACTGAAACCTAGAATGCTTTGGTTACTCCCAGTTTCAAATCTGGATAGGACAAGTGTTTGGGGAGGGGGCTGGGTTTTTTTTTTTTCTACTGCCTGCCCCCGACTTCCAGGTTATTTTTATCCCTTGGCTAATAGGCTGCTGATCTAGCATGGTATGTCCCACTGACGAACTCACTTTATTATCTTCCCTTTTTAGCTCCCTCCCCTGCCTCTTGTCAGGCACCACCACCAGAAAACATATATTATTTTTTCCCAAGACCCCAATCTCTTAACTTTCTCTGCCCCCCCCCCTGCAAAAAAAAGCTGTATTTATATCCATTCCTGGAGTGAAATAGTTCTTGTGTGGTTTATTTTGCCTATTTCCCAATCTCCAAAAGCCTATAGTGCTAATTTTCTAAGAAATATTGTAGCATAGGATTACTAATAGAAAATACTGTCTTTTCTCTGTTTCTTCTGAAACAGGATCTAGCCTTGATTGTCACTTACCAGATCAGAGTCATCCTTGTCTACATGCCCATTATGGGATTTAAGTGTTTTATGGCATACTACTGGCTGGCCAGGTAACCCCAACTTCATTTTTTTCTTAAATAATTATCAATTACTGATAAAATATCACTCATGAAACAAAAGTGCCATATGACCACATTCTGGATCACTGGAAACTTCCAAGTGGTTTTCAAGGACAGCACCACACATGAGATAACTAAGGCATGAATAATTATGAGGACGGCTTCCTGATGCAGAAAGGGGCATAAATGCTGTACAGGATAAACCTGTGCAAAAACCTAGCCACAACTAACAACTTGTTCTTTGAGCAGGAGCTGAGTGTCCAGCATATCCACCAAATTGTGTACTAGTTACATCTGGAGAAGCTCAGCTCCATTCAGAACCACAGATAAAAAATTCCCGGACTTAGAAAGTCCATGTACCCACACCATACCGTTTGGTCTTAGGGTTGTGGTTAACTTTGCCTCCCAGCCCCCCTTCAAACTTCCACACCCTGAAGGCACTGGAAAAAACATATTGACACCATCATTCAGCCAACCAAAGGTCAAAATATTCAGCGGAGTACTATTAATTTATGGAAGACATCTGACCCCCTGGTGACAGATGAAGACCTTTCTCCAAAGTGGCACATGGCTCAGTATGTAGCTTTACTGAAAACATTTGAAAAGTCAAACATACAATTTATGTGTCTTCATTATAATCAACTGTGCTACATCCATAGTATTACATGAAAAGCTACTTAGCAAAAAAAATAATTTGACACTATTTTGGATTTTTCAGATTACTGGAAGCAGCTTGGTTTATCTGGGTTTCACAAATGAATCACATTCCAATGAATATTGACTATGACACAAACGTGGACTGGGTATCTACCCAGGTAAGTCTATTTCCTCTTGTTCAAAGCATTGATTTTTGAGATTGATCATTGAATTATTTGGAAAACTGATGACAAATTGGGGGTAGGAGAAAGGTTTTAATCTTATATTTTCCAAATATGGCAATCCTTGAATTCATACAAATTAGATACACATGCATTCCATCGAAACATCTTTCTGCATAGCTTGGCATCATGTTCAGTCTTTCCAAAAGAAATGTCTAGAAATATAATTTAACAGTAACGACCAGCAGATATAGAACAACACAACCACAAAAAACACAAGGAAAATACAAACTAACTGTGAAAAATTTAAATCCTGTGGTCAGTCAGTACAGAAACTGAAGTAGGTTAAAAAAATAATTCAGTTTAGTGAAAGGCAACTTTTTATCATTCTAGTGTTAGGTATCTCTGGGAGAGGTGGGATTAAAGATGGAAAGACTTGGAAAATGTCAGGAAAAAAGTGGAAAAATTCAGGGATGAAAAGTTTTTCTTTTCCTATTTTTTTTCTAGCCTCTTTTTCTCTTTAAAACTGGACAAATGTTTTGGAAAGAATAAAGAGGCAGTAATGAATAAGTGCAATAACACAAGTAGCTCATATATTGCTATCCTTCATGCCCACCAAATAATGTCTGTTACCTTGTAAAGCTTGCAATCATCTTGGATATCAGAGCAATGCTGTTCCTGTGCACAGGAAATTTTGAACACAGCAGCTATCAATTGCAAGAGGGAAGAATTCAGGACTTGTTTCTCCGG
>JANHFM010006669.1:0-11268 GCA_032468115.1 Grayia smithii
ATGAAGCCCACCTAGCAGAGCTACAGGTCCACTGTCTCTGCCAGCAAGGACCTCGCCTATCTGCCCTCCAAGCATCTCCAAAAACAATGTGTCCATTCTATACAATGGGAAGATTTGAACCGGAAGCAACTGACCAGTGAGAGCTGCAAGGCAGAGAGATGGTAAAAAAGGGAAGGAGAAATGGATGGTTGCTAGAATATTTTATCAGGCTGGGTTCCTGCAAAACCCAGCCTGGAGCAATTGTCAGATTTTGTGACAGGTTAATTGGAAAGCAGAGAACAAATGGCTATTGGAGAAAAGCAAAACAGCACGATGGAGGTGGAGAAGAAGAATGATGCTTAGTAGCAGGGATTCAGTCTTGGGAGAAAGTTCTCTATAGCATGAATTAAGGTGTGTGCGCTAAGCAGCCTGCAATCCCAGGGCTGCTTATTGGCACCTTCTCACAACTACCACTATTATTTTTGCAAATGATAGTAGCCTTTCCAAAGGTCAACATCCCACCATTGTTAAGGGTGAAATGCAAGAGCATTAACTTGTAGGAGGCTTGGTGAGGTTGAAGTAAAGGTGGGCAGCAACTGGCTACAGGAAAAGAAATAGGAAAAGGGGAGGGAAGGGAAGGGAAGGGAAGGAGGAAAGGGGGAGAGGAAGAAGGGAGTGAAAGGGAAAAGGGAAGGAGGAGAGGAAGAGGAAAAGATAAAAAGTAAGGGAAAGGGAAGAGAAAGGAAGGGAAGGAGGAAGAGGGAAAGGAAGAAGGGAGTGAAAGGGAAAGGAAGGAGGGAGGAGGAGAGGAAGAAGGAAAGAGAAAGGGAAGGGAAGAAAAGGGAAGAGAAAGGAAGGGAAGGGAAGGAGGAAGAGGAAAAGGAGGAAGGGAGTTAAAGGGAAAAGGAAAAAGAAGGAGGAAGGGTAAGGGAAAGATGGAAAGGGAAGGGAAAGAGGAAAGGAAAGGGAGAAGAGAAAGAGAAAAAGGAAAGAGAAGGAGGCACGAAAAAGGGAAGAGGAATAAGGAAAGAAGGGATCTAATATAATGGAAAGAAAATAAAGAAAATTATAAGGCAAAAAAAAATATTGCCCATCAACATCATACAGTGACTCCTCCTTAACTCATTGCTTTCTCTTCATCCCACTGGAAGTTGGCAAACGGGCCTTTTCCGGCCTCTGGGGGGCCTTCGGATGAGTGGGGAAAGCCGTTTTGGCCCTCCCAAGGGTCCTAGAAAGGCTCGGAGCCTGGGGAGAGCAAAAAATGGGCCTTCCCCACCCCCCAGGCCCTCAGGAGGTAGGAAACAGCCTGTTTCCCTACTGCCTGTGGGCCCAGAAGGCCCGAAAATCAGCTGAGCTTGTATGCCCACCAATATGGCTACTTGTGCCATCTGTGGCTACGCATGCCATAGGTTTGCCATCACGGCCCTATACCATTTCTGACCAATGGCAGTCCAGTCTCTTCTTGAAAGCCTCCAGTGATGAATTAAGAAACTCCTGACCTGCCTCGCAGGGCTATTGCAAGGAACGGCTTGATGACCCTTTTAGTGAAGTTGCCCACAATAGAGAGAAGCAGGAAACCTGCCCTCACCTGGACAGGTGGACTCGCTTCTCAGTGAACTGGCCTGGGCCATGGACGGGGTCTTCGTGAGGCTCGTTTTTCACCACTTCCACCCCTTCTCCTCTGTCGCTCTCCTGATGGCTGTGCTTGCTGATGGTGTAAAGCTGCCCAACTCGATACTGTTGAAGAAAGAAGACCAAGAGGAGAGCCATCTGAAAGGGGGTTTGTGCAAAGGGGAAGGGCAGGGGAGGAGAATAGACTGACCCCCTTCACAAGATACAGGTAATCCTTGACTTACGACCACAGTGGAGCCCCAAATGTCTGTCGCTAAACGAGACAGTTGTTAACTGAACCTTGCCCCATTGTACAACCCCTTTCTTGCCACCGTTATTAAGCGAATCACTGCGCTTGTTAAGTTAGCAACGCGGTTTTTAAGTGAATTGGGCTTCTGCGTTGGCTTTCGCTTGTCTGAAGGTCGCCAAAGGGGATCATGTGACCTCAGGACCCCCACAGCCATCATAGATATGAGTCAGTTGCCAAGCATTTGAATTTTGCTGCACAGAGATGCTGCAACAGTCGTAAGTGTGAAAACAGGTCACAGGTCCCTTTTTTTTCCAGCGCTGTTATAATTTTGGTAGGCCACTAAATGAACTGTTTTAAGTTGAGGTCTGTCTGTATTCTCACTGAAATGAAAAATAATGAACCATCTACATCAGTGGTGGGTTGCTTCTGGTTCGGCCTGGTTCGTGCGAGCCGGTAGCGGTGACGGTGTGACATCACCGAACCGGTTCTCCGCGGCTGGGAGATGGGTCCACCCGTTCGCCCGTACTTACCTTTCTCCTTTTTTTTTGAGCTGTTTAGCCCAGCTGAGGCATGGCAATCAACTAAAAAGAGCCCATCAGCTGGGCTAAACTGCTCTGCGCATGTGCAGAGCGCTTTTTTGAGCTGTTCTCCCAAAAAGTGCATGGCACGCACACTTGCTTCGCTCACATGCACATGCTGATCACGCGCAAAGCGCGTGCATGAAGAGAACCGGTGGTAAAGGTAAGTAGAACCCACCCCTGGTACAGATCCTTTTTTAATATTATAGCAACGTATTAGCAATCCTAGCTTTTGGTTAGCTTTTATCTCTTTAGTGCTAATAATGAATAGACCTAATTTTTCCTAAATGTACTTTATGTTGGTCTATGGCCGAAATAACAATTGGATTGATTGGTTGATTGTGATACAGTTTTATGTTCATAGCAAATTCTGATCCATAGTTGGAGAAGATGGACTCTTTCAGGATTAGCTTAAGATAAATCCTTAATATCCTTTTAATGCTGTTTTGGGTGAATTATTTATTAAGCTGATACTTTCACTGGTGATCACAGGCAACTCCCAAAGAAATCTGTGGGCTTTTGAGTGCAAATCAATAGCAGCATTTAAAGGTACTGTCATTCTTTGATGCATTACATGTAAACCAATTAAAAACTAATTCAGACATAACTTAGATGCTACCTTTAAAGTTTACATGAAATAGATTTAAAAAAAAAAAAGAACCTTGCAGTATACTGTGATTTTAGATGCAATGGTAATGCACATTGGCTCAAGAATTTGGCTAGGCAAATATTATTTTACAAAATTCTGCTAATTCTGCTGAATTCTAGTAAGACAAAGACAATAATTTTTAGCATTTTCCATGATATAGAAAACATTTTATTTTGTTTAATAAAACCATAAAAACTAACCACGGATACCTAGAACAAATTCATTTCTTAAAGAACTGTACATTAACAAAAATATTGTGTTTTTTTAAAAAATCTATTTGATTTCTCTCTGTTGAGATTTGTCTAAATCTCTTTAAAAAGTAGAATAACTGAAATCTCTAGTTAGCTGCTTCTATGCTAAGCAATGTTTCCAGGTGGTTGCACCACAAAAATGATTTTTTATTTTATTTTATTGTTTTATTTTATCATCATCAAAAATTCAGCACAGTTCATGAGAGCCTGATGTCTTACAGATCCTGGGGTTAGGGTGGACATGCCAGATAAAGTGATTCCATTAAGACTGGTGGTGGCTGTTGGGATGACCAAGCTGTTGCCCAAAGGTATTGAGTTGTGTAGACTTAGTGGGAGTCTAGAAGAGGAAGTTTGAAACCTCCAACCTTTCACTCTCTGACCTCAGCAACTCTAGTGTAGTAAGGCATCATAAATCAATTAGAAAGGCACAAAGGTAAGACTAAACTTTCACATAGATGTCTTGTGCCTAACAGAAGGAAACATGTCAAGCTAATTCAAAACAATGTAAAAAGACACAACAGAACACCAAAAAAGACCTTATCAGTTTTAGGAATGGTAATTATAAATTGTTTTGTATATATTTGTTTCTGGAAACTAACCAGTATCCAATAATTCTCAAGAAGCATAGCTCCAGAGCAGGGGTGTCAAACTCGCAGTGACATGTTATTGTCACATGACATATTGCAAGTTTCTCCCCTTTGCTAAACGGGGGGTAGGCGTGGCCAGCATGTGATGCATCCAGACCATGGGCCGTGAGTTTGACACCCCTGCTCCAGAGGCCCCTGGATGAAATGGATTATCTGCACCCTTTCAGTCAGATTTCATGACCAGATATGGAATAGAAATGAATTGGTTGCACTTTTAGATGGAGGAGGAGGATGGGAGTAATACGTTTATCCCAGCTCTTCTTGTTGTCTCCATAGCCTTCAATATCACCAACCATGGCACCATTTAGGGTTGGCTCTTGGCAATGGGGATGGGAGGCACAGTCTCGTGCTGGTTCACCTCCTTCCTCTGAGGCCAGTCCAAGGAGTTTTGATAGGGAGTGAGAGGTCTAGTCCATGGTCCCTGCTTTCTAGAAGGCTGCAGGGTTCAGGGTTCTCTCTGCTCCCTTTTAACATCTACATGAAGGTGAGATCATCCATCACAATGGGATGAGGTATCAGTGTTGATAACACTCAATTGTACATCTCCATCTCAGGTGAGCTAAGTGATACTATGAATGTTCTTTCACAGTGCATAGAGGCCATGGAAGTCTGGATGGAAAACAACAGTTGTTTTGAACTCTGGTTTTTTTAAAAAGTGCACCCTTTACTATTACAGACAAAAAGAATGAAGTTCTTTCTTTCATTCCTAAAGGTAATGGCCGAGTTTACACACTGCACTAAGCTGCAGTATGATTTGTTGGTTTAGAAGAGTAAATCACACAATAAATCATACTTTGGTGATGTTGTTGCATGATCTATGAGTTGGAACATGCAGTTGTGATTTTTTTAAAAAATTATTCTTGGTTCAGTTTTGTATCTTAACCAAGCCACTAACTATTCCAAGAAGAATAAAATAAAAACTTGCTAGGAACTGGCGGAGCAAGCTTGATTATTTTTCTGGATTATCCAATTAAACAGGCTTATTCTCTAATGGATGAATCCAAGGATGACATCAGTCAGCAAAATGTATAGCTGGAAAAGTATGCTGTCCTGGTAAGTGAACTCAGACTCTTTTGCACCCTGAATTTTTTTCTTGCATTAAGAAATATGAAAAGAACTAATTATATCAATTGGCTAACTTCAAATGACGTTTTCCATGAGTCTTATGTGGCATTATTTTATAACTACTTGCTAGGATTGATGTAGTTAATAAAAGTAGATCACTTGTCAGAAGACAGTAGTAGCCTTTGTTTTTACTGCAGTTTCCACAGGATAGATTTTGACTTAGGTTTTGGGTAGGTAAAATGAGGATACAATACCACTGAATCATATGAGCAGCCTTAATAACCAGGAGAAGAAAGGCAGCTTATGAGATCAACCATGCCTAGCAGATGCCCAAATATAGGGTGTTCCCTGTTCCTGCAGTAGAAGAAGATCTTCTGGGCTTATCAAGCATTATGAGAAAAGGGAGGGGAGGCAGTAACAACTGACAGTCTTCTTTTTTGACTATAATCGTTTCATTATAACTGTTAAACATCTTTCCTATGACAAATTAAATTGCTGCATGAAACTGTGCCAATCAGCATAAGTAAATTACATTTTCAATTATTATGTGTTGAGAGTCGTGCCACACAAAGCCTGCTTCTATGCTCCCCATTTGCTCCTTGTGACCGGAAAAAGGCTACTTTGTCCAGTTCTACCAGAAGACCAGCGATCTCAGTGGCCACAGGGCATTTTCCATTCATACCAATCACAACCACGTCTAATCCTCCAAAGTGGCATGATTTTTAGATTCATCTGTTGAATTACTAGAGGATTTTGAAACCTGATGACAAACATTATGCATAGCAGAACACTGTGGAGAAGATTTTGGAAGATTGGCAAGATAATACAGGAGGGAGTGCACCTTCAGATATTTGAGCCTCTAGTCATTTGAAGTTTTAAAGGAACCACCATCATGAACTAATTCAGGAGTGGGTTCTACTTACCTTTACTACTGGTTCTGATGATGCACGCGCTTTGCGCGTGATTGGAGCACACGCGTTCGCTTCGCTCGCGCGCATGCCAAACAAGCACTCTGCGCATGCGCAGTAACTTTTTTTGAGGAAAAAAACTCAAAAAAAGCATTCTGCGCATGCGTGGAGCACGCGTTCAGCAGAGAACCATAAGTATGGGTGCACAGGTGGGCCCAGCTCCCGATCATGGAGAACCAGTTCGGTGACGTCACAGCAACACCGCTACCGGATCACGCAAACCGGCCCAAACCGGGAGCATTTATGTGACTACTCACCTAGGCTTAGCTAGCTAAACATTGGAATGAAATTAATTATCAATAAGGATATTGCATAATAATAAAGCAATTGCAAAAAAAATTACAACCTAATAGGGGATGTACAACAATATCAGTGGGGTAGGTTGGAAACAGACACCAGTATATATGATTCCTTCTATTAACTTCATAGGAAATATCTTAATATGGATTTACTTAGAAGTTAGATAATTTTTAATAAAGTCTCATTTTCTTTAACTAATAGTCTTTTAATTACTGACTTCCTTCTTGCACCCTTTTTTTTGGCTGTTTCTTTTTAATTTAATTGATTTGCTTCATTCTTGCTATACTTCTACTGTTTCACTTTCTTTAATTAGACTGTTTTTTCTGTTCCTTGTTCAAGTCATTATTTTTCCTTGTTTAGCTGCTTTCTCTTTACAAACAGAGGTTGTGCTCTCTCTCTCTCTCTTTCTCTCTCTCTCTCTCTCTCTCTCTCTCTCACACACACACACACACACAGAGATTGTTTAACTACTCATAAGAAATCTTTTATTAAAATGTCTCTAATTAATTAAAGCTCTGTTCAGAAATGTCATGGCCAGAAACAAAAGAAAACAGCTAACTAAAAAGAAAAACAAACCCTCGACTATTTTTATTTCTGACTGTATTTTAAATTGCTTATGTAGTATTTTATTTTCTTTCTTCTAAAATTTGCTATAACTATTGTGATCCTAAAATGGAATAAAACCCATAAAGCTATAAATTTGAGTAAAAAAAATCAATATGTTAGCCACCTTGAGATTGCAAAGAAAAAGGTGATGTATTTCATTATAAGCAAACATTGAAAACAGTGGAAGGGCAGTAGTTTGGCACTGAGAAGATGTGATTTCTTCACAAATAAAAGAGTATCCATTCCTGATAGTGTGAATATCTGGAATGGATATTATTTATTTGGACTTTACTTGATGCCCACATATTGCCCTCCTATCCTCTGCCCATCATCTTTTATGAGTTTGTATAATCCCTTAAATATTATACGGAAGCCTGGCATTAGTCTTCTGGGTGGTATTAATATGTTGCCAAATGTCAATGCTAAAAGATGATAGAAATTCCATCTGCATCTCATTTCCCTGTCATCCCACAACAAATACTGCCCATGCTAAATGCTACTTTGCTTCAGAGAGCAATTGAAGATGTGTCCCTTTGAAATATCTTCAGTGCATGCCATGATGGATTTTTAAACCCTTGTCAAGCAGTTTAATGAAATCTTGAAATCCCACAAGTTCTTCAAATGGCTGGTTCCATTGTGTAACTGATCTTATGATTAAGGTAGGAAAATCCTTCTTGGTCTCACTTCCTGTAATTTAGGACTTCTTTCCCTGTCATCAACAAATCATAAACCAAATGATCTCTCTTTCTCTCCCCTTGACTTTATTTCTCTTTCTTTTTCTCTCATGCGCACACTCCCACACACATAAGAATGACCAATATTTTCTGTTTACAATTCTTTTCCCCCCCTAAAGGTTAAGGATTTAGCATGGGCAGTATTGATCTTTCAAATTATTTTCTGGATTTCTTTCTGTAACTCTATGTTCTCCAAGGCATGCTACTTTCCATCCTTTCCAATACATTCTAATTGCTTTTAAAATGTGGTGTTCTAGTAATGTAATGTTATTGACACAGTAATTATTATTTTCCAACAATTTTCTAAAAATTTTAACTGTATTAGTTTTATTCCACTAATAAAGCTTAAAATATATCAGAAAATTTATCCCTATTTCTAGGTTGGATCTCTCCTTGATCAGCTTCCATCCATCATTCCTTGTCTGGCTTTCAGGTGCCTTGGAAAATAGCTTGACCCCTTCCTCTCTATGGCAGCCCCTCAAATATTGGAACATTGCTATCATGTCTCCCCTAGTCCTTCTCTTCACTAGACTAGACATACCCGTACCCAATTCCTGCAACCGTTTTAGTCTCTAGTCCCCTAATCATCTTGGTTGCTCTTCTCTGCACTCTTTCTAGCATCTCAACATCTTTTTTATAGTGTGGTGACCAAAACTGGATGCAGTATTCCAGGTGTGGTCTGACTAAGGCTTCATAGAGTGGTATTAGTACCTCACTTGATCTTGATTGTATCCTTCTGTTAATGCAATTTAGGATTGCATTAGCTTTTTTGGCTGCCGCCACACATGGTTGGCTCATATTTCATTGGTTGTCCACTAATAACAGTTACTGTTATTAAGCCTGGTTTCACCCAGTCTATATGTGTACTTTTGGTTTTTCTTGCCTATGTGTAACACTTTATTTTCTCTACATTGAATTTCATTTTGTTAGATAGGGCCCAGTGTAGAAAGTTCACATCATAGTGAAATTGTCAGGCTATCAAGAAATTAAGGAGGTAGGTCAAACTCTAGCAAAACAACAAAAACCCAGGCACAATGGGGTACTGAATCCTGATTTGGCCTGACCCTGCTCATTCTATGCAAACAAATTTTAACTAATTTCATACAATTCCATATGAATTTAAAGACTAGGTAGACAGTAGAAAGTAGAAAGAAGGAAGAAATTATGTTCAATAAGTCCCAAAGGTGCTTTTTCAAAAGGCAACTGGATTTCTTTGTTTTTCCTTGGAGATGTTTCGTTTCTCATTCAAGAAGCTTCTTCAGTTCTGAAAACATACACAGAACTGAAGAAGCTTCTTGGATGAGAAGTGAAACATTTTCAAGGAAAAACAAAGAAAGTCCAACTACCTTTTGAAAAAGCACTGTTGGGACAACCATGACCTGGATGACTGAGAATCTCCATAGATGTTCAACAAGCCGTCCAATTGATTTACCAATGGAAATCCCACAGTCATTACTCATTACCAATATATGTAGCTCTGCCCTTGGCACACAACACCCCACACCACCACATTTGTAAGGTGAAGTTCTATCTTTGATGTTGTCCCATTTAGGCTATTACTACTATAGATGAAAAACCCTTTGCAGCAGTGAATCAGCAGTAAGAAACCTGGATTCTCCGACTGAGGATTCTGGCAAAAAGACTTTATCACACAACCATCTACTGTAAGGCACAGCAGGACAACTATCAGGCTCAGAGAATTTACACCCCAGCTTCTTCTGTGCCATGGATCACCATTATAACAGAGGAAATGCATGGGTTTGTCAGTCTAATTAACCCAAATGATCCGGAAAACATAGCTCTGTGTGATTTTTACTGACCATTTCTGGAACTGACTCCAGCCCATCTTAGATTGTACCATTTGCCTCTCAACTTCTGAATTTACTGCAAAGTATAATTAACCCTTTATTGCTGACTTTGTTCACTCTAGCAATTTTGGTAATTGCTAAAGTCCCAGCCATGCTATTATTTATTCCTCATTCAAATGGGATTTGCAGGTTTCTTTCACAAGAGTATGAAAAGATTTGCCATGTTTTAGCTTCCAAAGTAAAATAATCCTGGGTGAGATCTATGGAAAGAAATCTGATTTTGGCAGAAGCTTCATTACAGCTCATTTTTCGATCTACCTCACTATTTCCTCTGATGCTTATAACTGATTAATAGAAGGGTTTCCCCCCCCCCCCCAACAAATTTGGAATGTGTGGGATTTCAGGGAGACATTATTGTGATTCATTTAAAAATAGTCATGGACTAGTCATGCCCTCCCTAAAGACGAGTTCCCATATTTTCTATGATGATAAAGCATTTCGTCAGTTCAGGAGGGAAAGAAGAGGAGGAAAAATCCACCCACAGAATTGCAACATCGCACCATCAGCACCGTGTGGAACACTAAAAAGCCCACACTGTCCCTGTTCGTGACGTGTTGCAAACAACAGCACTAAAAGCCACTGAAGTGTCAATTGATGATTTCATCATGTTTCAAGCCTCCTACTAATAAATGATTCATCTTTTTAGTGCTGACATCTCAAAGAGCTTGAAGAAGGGGCAGAGGAAAAGTCAGAAACTTTAAATCTTAAATTTAAAACTTTTAAATAATTGTTTACAATCTGGTGCTATGAAAATAGGTTGGCCCTCCCGGGAATTCTTGTCCCAAAACATCTGGAGGGCATCAGGTTAGAGGAAACTATCTTATTATCTGATTTCTAAAACAAAGCACATACAGAATCTGATTTTTTTAAAAAGGAAAATAATATTTAAATAGCCTTTTTGAAGTGCTCTCTGTTTTTTGAAAAACAGACCTCTAGAGGACATGTATCATATAAATGTATATTTGTGTACGAACAGCATGCAGGCCAAATGTTTATAATCTAATATTGCCACCTGAAAACATTGCAGGCTAAAATAAAAGCCACAGGGCCTTTTTATATACCCAATTGTGTTTGCTGCAGTCACATATATTTCTATCCATACATTTGAGGAAACCCAAACAATAGAGGTGCAGACTTGGAAAAGCAATCGTGTCATACATTCTTGGAGAATACTGCGTATTTTGGGTTCTTTCAAGTTAGGTTTGGGCCTGAGTCTTAGACAGAATCAGGCATAGTCACTTTGAGAGATAACCTGAGATAAAAAGAAATACTCTTTTTTTTGGCTCAGGTTATCTCTCAAAGTGACTATGCCTCATTTTCAGCAGGTTCCAATATTGTCAGGATGTTGATCTGGACTATCTCTGTTTAAGTAAGGGATTGGGCATTATAATACAATGGATCTGTTTCTACTTGCAGAGATGATCTCCAAAGGTAGCACTGAGTGACAGAGCCAACATGCTTTGACAACTGTGCTGTCGATTGCCACCAGGCACCAATTTGTCTCCAGTGCTATTTAACATCTATATTAAACCGTTGTAGGTAGTCATGATGTATTTTGGAACTGGTTGTCTTCAATATCCAGTGATATTTGGCTTTACCACAACATCTGAATCCAAATTAAACATGTTATTTAAATGTTTTAAATAAAACCTGAATCTGTTCTGAACTAGAACAGTTCAGTCCAGTCTTGCTAAATCTACATAGCTTCCCTACTTTCTACATGGAATTTAGACTGGAACGTACCAGTCGCCGTGTTCTTTGC
>JANHFM010006669.1:11368-23456 GCA_032468115.1 Grayia smithii
GTCTATATTGTGAGCCGCCCAGAGTCCTTCGGGAGATGGGCGGCATATAAATATGATAAATAAATAAATAAAATAAACTTTTAGTTTGGGATACTTTAGATCGGGGTATCAAACTCACATCATCATGGTAGCATCATGTGACGTAACGGGACTTTCCCCCCTTCACTAAACCGGGTGTGGGCATGGCTAGCGTGTGACACATCCAGCCCATGTGTCAGGAGTTTGACAGTCCTGCTCTAGATTGTTATCATTATTGAAGCCTTCAACGTTAGTGTGACCATTATACAAGCTACATATTTGATATACAAATAAAATACACCATTTCTTATTGGTTATGTTTTTGATTTGTACATTCCCAGAGTCAATATAAATATCAATTTTTGTGTGGTTTTATAATTTGATTTTTCAATCAATCTTTAGCTTTACTCCTACCATGTGCATTGAAAGCTGCTGAATGCTATTTGGCAGTTGTATAAGACAATCTCTGTACAGTGTCCACCCTCTAAAATGCTCTCCACAGCAAAATTTGAAAGGTATCTGCTATACAGGTAGTCCTCGACTTACAACCACAATTGAACCCATAATTTCTGTTCCTAAGTGAGGCATTTGTTAAGTGAATTTTGCTCCATTTTACAACCTTTCTTGCCACAGTTGTTAAGTGAACCAGTTAACCAGTTGATAAGTTAGTAACACGGTTGTGAAAGGAATGTGGCTTACTCATTGATTTTGCTTGTCAAAACTTTGCAAAAGGGGATCACATGACCCTGGGTCATAAGCATGCATCTGAATTTTGATCACATGACCATGGAAATTGTACAAAGGTCGTAAGTGTGAAAAGTGGTCATAAGTCACTTTTTTCAGTACCATTGTAACTGAATGGTCACTAAGTGAACTGTTGTACATTGAGGACTACCTGTATTACCCCTTAGTTACCTGTTGAAAACATGCTTCTTTGCACATATTTTCAGGAATATTGTTTTATTGATAATATTATTTGATTATGTAATATATTGCTATTTTTGTTGCTAACGATATCCCAATATTTTGGTAGGTGAACTTGTATGTAAATCTATCTAATGATGATTACTGCATTGAAATATATTTAAAAATCATCTTATGCGCTTGGGATCAAGAAACCAGCTATGATCCATCCATTTCAATTCAGAGACTTAAATGGTCTATGGACCTACATTTATTTCAAAAGGTAATGATTACACTGATTTCCCCACTTTAATTGTTTTAAATGAATTAGATTGCAATTTCTGCACATTTTGGAAATCGCCAGGTGAGGAAAAATGATCTATATATGTCCTGTATTTTGGAATTCTCTATGCATGCATCTTAAGACTATTGCATTATCTAATAGACTTTTCTTGTCTTTGCCCAGATTGAGATATTGTACTAAGATGTAATTTGCTTATTAAATAAAAGTTGGCTGCATTTACATCATATGCTCAAGTAATAAATTACCAATGGTTGGATTAATATATGAATTTGGTCTTATCTCCTGAAGCAATTATGTGATCTTACAATTACTAAAATAAAGCTATGTTTGTCATAATTTTCTGATATATTTTGAACATTTTTTTCCTAAGCCAAAAATACCAAAACAAAACCCAATCAATGAAAATTTGAGTGAAACCGATTATACATAAATTACTGTGTTATTTAGAATAGAATTGAAATATTAGGTATTTTAAAATTAAAGGTTTGCTGTAAAAAACTATTTTCAATGAGGATACTGCACTGCCTCAAGGACCAAAGTAGCATAGATGAAACCAGACCCTAAATTTGGTGTTATTTTTCCAGACATATGTTTCATAGATTTCCCTAGAGTTTTCTCCATTGTAAATGCCATTATAGTTCTTAAGGTTGCAAAGCAAACCTATAAACTATTCCTAGAAATATTGTCAAGGAAAATACTATACTCCAGGAAGGGCTACACTTTCAAAGTGCAAATATATTTTTTGAGCTCTTTTGAGTTGAAAATCATTTTACATTTAAATCCCTTAATAAACTGAATAATTGATTTCTGATCAAGTGCTGTATTTCTTAAGGAACCTAAAATGGTAGCTATTGTGGATGCTGCTAAAGCATCCAGAAAGTTCTGTTTAATTAGTAAGCTATTCTGTTTAATTAGTATGTTTCAGTTGTATATACTGTCAAGCTAGTATTGTAGGTAAATAATACTCAACACACAATTTCTCAAAATCTTTAAAACAGCCATTAGAAATTTAAATCCCTTGTCCAACACAAATTGTCTAGTAAATTATCTCCCCTGATATTTTAAAATGTAGGTTATAATTTCTCATAGGATTCAGGATCAAACTATAACTGCAATACTTATTAATATAATCAGAGATTTCTGGCAGCTTTCATGCTGGAAACAACGATTCTAGTTAAGTATACTGAATCTGGGTCCTTAAACTTGTTAAAATGTCAAAGGTGTTAATATTTCCTGTCCAAATGGCTTTGACCTACCATAAACATTTTCATAATTCATTTATCTCTCTCTTTAAAACATTTAACAGAACATTAAACATTCCAATAACATTAACCCTAAGATTCCAATAGAAGAGAATGAATGCAGGTCAGAGTTGAGGCGTTGGGTTCTTGGTGCTATCTGAAGTTGGTTGTTTTCTTGCAGGTGTTTCATTATCATGCTAGGTAACATCATCAGTGTGAGGGGGAGTGGGGTTTGCTGCCTGTTTACTTGTGGTAGCTTCTCCTGCCAGTCTTAGTGGCAGTATGGCTTCTGTCTTGATGGATATTATTTCTTCCCCAATCTTTTATCTGGTTTTCTTTCCTGCTTAACTGGGTGTTGGCTCCTGGGCTGGATGTATTCTTCCTAGGCTTTGTCTTTTAAAAAGTATGTAAATACTGTTTATCTCTGTTTATGAATGGCTGATTCCCTAGCAATTTTGGATTGGCCTAATCTAAAATATTAACGTTTCCCAGTTGACAGGATGGTTGAATCTGTCCACATGTTGCAAGATTAAGGAGTTCTATTCCAACTCCTTTTAAAACTTGAAAATCTTGTCAGGGTAGATTGCAATGTGCCAGGAATTCAGTGGATTCAGCTCTGTGGAATGAATGACACACTAGTCAGGTCACTTCACACCTTTTGCTATGTTGAATAATAATAATAATAATAAATCAAATTAGATGATTTACCAAATTTCAAGACTGAGTGGATTGTCTTTCCAGCAGCAAGAATGCATCCTGTCCCTCTTCTAAATTTTCCTCATTAGAATAAATTTGCTAACTCACCTTTTGAGGCCTACTACAATTAGGCTCTTTAATTGGCTTATATCAAGTGCTTCATGAGTGTATCAGGCCTTTTACTTAAATTGTTTGTTTTATTAAAATCTTCATATGGATGGCTGATCACAAGAGAGCTGTGTTTTTCCAAGTCTGCTTATTAGGACAAGAGATGTTTAGAATACTGATCAGATCATTCTTGAAAACAGAGTGCCAGCACCAGTTTCTTTCAGACTATAAAATTAGAATCAAGATATATTTTGTGCAACACTGAGAGCTGTAATAGTATTGTAGCACTCTGGTAGCTAAGTCAGAAAAATTGTAATTAAGTCCCTATTAAAAGCAAAGAAAACCCAAGAGGAACCTGACAAAGTGTCCACTTTATGTCAGACAACCAGATTAAAGATTAGATTACAATGCAGTGAAAGAATTTAATGACATTAAAAATCCTGGAAAAAAAATTAAATGGTTCTGGCCCGGTGCTTGTAAGAACCAAAACAGATTTTCGTGGAACAGACTGAAATGCTGAAACTGAAAAAGCTCTGTTCATGTCATTTGGGAGAGAGCTTCTGAGATTCTTTAGCTGAGAGCAGTGTTTAAGAATGTGGTCTAGACACCCCAAGACCATTCAGGGATCCATAAAATCAAAATTATTTGCCAGATATTGAATATATTTACAAAAATGTAAAATAATTCCACTCTTCTCATTATTTTGTATTTGTTAAAAATGTGGTGTTCTTTCAGGAAAATATCTTATTTATAGTATGCTAATATTTAATGGATTTAATATTGCTACTTTTACATGATTCAATAAATATTCTAGAAATATTTTTAATTTTTTAATTAAAAATTAAATTAAAATTATTTTAAATTTTAATATGGTATCAATTAATATAATCCACACTATCCAAAAGCTTTTTAAGGTCCTCCATAATTTTTAAAAGTGGGAAGAGGTGCTGAGAGCAAAGTTTTGAATTCAACCAGCTCTTTAAGCACAGCTAAGAATTCACTTTTTTTATTTGTTTGAGTGATTTTATTTTCTTCAGGACAATGGTCATAGCTTTCCCTCCTTTGATTTTCTCACAGCTCCACAGCTCTGTGAGGCAAATAAATTCCTAGTGACCAACCCGTTAGTAACCTAAGAGTAAATATCATGAAGCCTTTGTCTATAATTTGATTCCCAGCAAGTAATTGGTTACATGTGTATTTCCCTTAGCGACAGTATAGATGTGATCTTCCCTTCCCAATTTAGTTCACATTCCTGGTATTTCCTGGTAGTCTCTCTTCCAAGTGCTAACCAGGCTGGATACAATGCATTCCTGTGACCAGATAAGATTGGCCCAAGGCTTCAATTTGGCTGAATTGCATTTGAGACTAATTCTTGCAGCGTACATAACTTGCTGTACAACTGCATACTAGTGGATGAGCAGGCCCCTTCCAGAACAATATCCTCATCATCACACTATAGAAACTCAAATGGATGACATAAAAACAGACTGAATGGTTGCTATGAGTTTAAAATCAACTGGGTTGTGAACCCATTGAATGTGACTAGAGGTAGTTCCCACAATGGAGCCAAAATTTTATGTTATCAAGTGAGACATTTTTAAGTGAGTTTTGCCCCATTTTACAGCTTTTCTTGCCACAGTTGCTAAGTGAATCACTGCAGTTGATAATAACCCGCTTGTTAAGTGAATCCGGTTGCAAAAGATAATCACGTAACTCTGGGGACACTACAACAGTCATAAATATGAATCAGTTGCCAAGCATCTGGATTTTAATCACATGATCATGGGGATGCTGCAAAGGTCGTAGGTATGAAAAACGGTCATAAGTTACATTTTTCAGTGCTGTTGTAACTTTGAACAGTCACTAAACGAGCTATTGTTAAGTTGAGGTCTGTCTAAATGTGGCAGCACCAAACTGGCCATGGCTCAGCTCAAAAAGGTAAGAAGGATCAGACTCGTTAGTACTTGGATTAAGAAATACCAGGAGTGAAACTAGAATAGAATAGAATAGAATAGAATTCTTTATTGGCCAAGTGTAGTTGGACACACAAGGAATTTGTTTTTGGTGCATATGCTCTCAGTGGACATAAAAGAAAATATACATTTGTCAAGCCTGGAAGTGAAATCAAAAGAAAAAACCAAAATTCTGGAAGACGATAAACCGTCATACTGTTGAAAAGAAGGCTTGTTTGGATTTGTTCATTAAATCAGCAGCATCGAAGAAGCTTTTCTTTTGACAATATGGACAGCTATTAAAATCCTTAAGTAATCCAAGCTCAACCCTCAACTAGTCAAGGCCTTTAATGCCTTAAGGAATGCCTGTTTTTCTATGAATTAACCATGTGATAACCATCTCCCTTTGAAGTCCCAGTTGGTGTCTGCCCTCTGTCTGAAGTCAGACAGATACAGGGCAAGACCATCTTTGTTGTACAACTAAAGTAGAGGAATTCTATCCCTACAAAAGTTTGTTTGCCTCTTTCTTTATAGACCCCAAATCAAGATCTCCCCCCCCCCCAGGGTTTTCAGTTACCTTGGTTAGTTTTCTATTTTTGTAGCCTTTGCAGCTAATTGAGAAACAATGGATGGGAACTAATTAAGGAGAGAAACAACCTGGAATTAAAGAGAAACTTCCTAACAGTGAGGATAATTAACCAGTGGAACAACTTGCCTTCAGAAGTTGTAGGTGCTTCATCACTGGAGATTTTTAAGGAGACTGGAAAGTCATTTGTCTAAAATGGTATAGGGCAGTGGTGGCGAACCTTTTACTTACCGAGTGCCAAACAGAAATGCGCTTTGCACGCTGCATGCGCTGGCATACCATCAGCAGTAATGCGCGGCTCCTCCCCATGTGCTGCATGCACAACTGCACCATCTGCGCATGTGCAGCTTCTGCACCCCTCCCCACCGTGCTGCACATGCATCCACACCATCTGTGCATGCGCAGCTTTCACGCGTGCCCCCACCCTGCATGCACAACCACACCACCTGCGCATGCACACACTGCGCACCAGTCATCTTTCATGCATGCTCAAACATGTATGCATGCGTAGGAGAGCTCCGAAGATCAGCTGGGTCCCCTGAATTGCACGCAGGTGCACTGGAGGCCTGAATAGCAGCTGGGGCACGCGCGCATGCACAGCTTCAGGTGAGTTTGGCGACGGCTCGTGTGCCTCGAAAAATGGCTCTGCATGCCACTTCCAGTACGCGTGCCATAGGTTTACCAACACAGGTATAGGGTCTCCTGCTTGAGCAAGGCTTGGACTAGAAAACCTCCAAGGTTCCTTCCAGCTCTATTCTGATTCATATTTATAAGGATACTTTAAACATATATGTTTTAGTATGACTTTTAGATTATGATTTATAAAAATCAGTATCACTGCTTTTCTCTCCCTCAAACGTAGGTTAATTTTCATGGAAAATATATGGAAAGACTATATATAATCTTTGAAGCTCAGTTCTCTGAAGAATTTAACACACCCAATATCTTGGATTTTCAGGATGGGAGATACACTCACCAGGGCTGTTATTTCTCTTGGCTACATTCATTTACTTGAAAGATTTAATACTTGGTTTGCAACATTTTTTCAGGAATAGGGATCTGAATTATACTTCTTAGCATCTGTCACCATTGACTATGATGCTTGGAGATGCTGGATTACAGTTCATCAACATTTGTAGGGCCAGCAGTTCCCTCACTCTTGATTTATTTCTTTAAAAATAAATTAATTACATATTTAACAGGCTGTAGCTGTTTTAATGGTATGACATAACTCTTCCAAAACGTTCTTGTATTAAGTCCCATTGAATTCATCCAGGGAGATTTAAACAATTGGTATACTTTATTGACCAGAGGGAAAGAACTGGGACACAGGATTTAACTGAACATGACCTATAAATAAAAATTAACTGGTGCACAAAGATAGAAGTTACCACTATTGCGGGGGAAAAAAGGAAGAGACTATAATTATTTCCTCACTAAATTCTGTTGCATGTATTAAAATATCTTTGTTTTCAAGAACCCTGCTATTTGTTTATTTTTAATCAGAGTCTGCTATTATGCAACATGTTAAATCTGGCAGTATAACAGAGAAAATGCTTGAGAGAAGTTACATGTAAGTAACGTTATTATAATATGCCCTTTCCCACCAGTCTGGCTGATGCTGTATACAGGCTAAAAGTAATCTGGTGCAGCCGTTTTTCCCTCCAGTATTAGAGAAAGGACAGGGGGAGGGAAATGACCTTAAAATACCTTGGAGACATGTTCAGCAAGTTTTCGACGAACCAGGCTCACTGTCCTGAGGTGACACTGGCTGGGAAGCAGAGCAGGACTGCTTAGCAACCAGCAAGAAGTATTTTCTGCCCAGCTTATAATTTACCTAAATTATTTTTTTCTATAGACGCTATCGTCACTGTTACAAAATTAACGAATCCCTCCTTTTCAAAGGAAAAAGCCCAAATCTAAGAGACGCTCCTTTCCTGTCCTGATCTTCTCTTACAAACGGTTTTCTCTCCAAGTCATTTCCTTCAACTGCGTCTCTTCTGCTCCAATTATAGGCTCGATCCCAGGAGCTCCTACTTGAGAGTAAGCGCCCTTGGCTAGGAGGGAAGAGGCAGAGTTTAGTCCCGAGTCAATAACGTGTATATTCAGATTACAAATTTCCCACTACGGTTCCGTCTCAATTGGAAGCATATCCAGCCCTAATGGAATCTTCCTCCTGGCTCCCTTGCTTCCTCATAACAATCAGATAAACGGGGAGACCTCTTCTATTGGCCACCCGCACCATTTTTGCCCTTGGTTTCCCCCCCCCCCTTTCCATTCAGCGATAATAGAAAGATCTCCCTAACCCACCATCCGGGCCAATGAGGACCCCCGCCCGTTTCCACAGCCACAGGTAATGTCAACCCCATCTCCTGCAAATGTCTTGGCTTTTAAACGCGAGGCTCCGCACTGCTGGCGAGCCCATTCGCCCCCCCCTCCCCTTTTTTTTTCTCTCTCGCCAAAGAGGTTTCTATTTTCCTGAATTGCACATTAACAGCGGTAGGCAACGGAGAGAGAAGCACAAAACTCGGCCCGACTCCTCTCTCCCGCACTCTCTGTCCCCCACCGAAGCTCCGAGCCATCACTGCTGCCGCCGCAAACGCACGAACGCTCACAGCGGAGCGAACGCGCTGACAAGGCTGGCGCAAAAAGCCGCCTCCGCTGAAGCCCAGGATGGCAAAAAAAAACCCCCTCACCCCAAGGGGCGGGGCAGGTGGAAGAAAGGTGCCTCGAGGACAATCCCGGCGTCCAATCAGAGCGCCGCTGATGCAGCTGCGCGCCTTGTGCAGCTTGGGATCTGTAGTTTCATTGTAAGCCATTTTGTCTAAGGCTGGCTGCAACTTTCCCAGAGAGCAAGGACGATTCTAAGCACGGCGCGAAGCTGCTCCTTTCTCTTCTTCCTGCTGCATAAGAGGTTGAGTCGCAGGGTAGCCCGCTCGCTCGCCCGCCCGCCTTTTGCCCTCAATGATAGCGGGAGATGTAGCCGGACGAAGCCGCGTTTGCTCGCCAGGCAAGGGGGGGAGGGCAAGGGAGGACAATTAAAGAGCTTTGCAGACACAGAAAGGAGAAGAGCTGGCGACAGAGCGTGTCGTGGACGCAGGGATTGTCCTCAAATTCTTTCGCCAGGATTCCTCGCTGGGCTCCGGGAGCTGGACTTGGTGCCTCCGGCTGGGGCAGCCACCAGGAGTGCGTGTACCGGGGCGAAAGGAGATTAAGGCTGCCCTGGGTTCCTTAAACTGCAGCTGCACCGGGATCCTTTGGGTTGTAGCTGCGGAGATGCATAGAGAGTGATCTCTCTCTCTCTCTTTTTTTTGCGGCTGGTATCACGTTAAGAATTGAGGCTAAGCCCTAAGTCCTTCTTTACCCCCTTTCCTCTCCCCTCCCCCGGTTTGTCTGCTTGCCTGTCTCTCTTCATAACATATTTTTAAGGAATTGGGCCACTTAAAGTTGCTGCTGGAAAGCCGCCCTGATTAGTTGTCTCTGTGTTTGTCTCGGTATACGTGTGTGTGTGGGAACTGAAGAAGAGGCGACTCGTACAATCAATGTGTGCAGCCTTCGCTGCTGCTCGAGTTGTCTGCTGCAGCACTTGAAACGTGACTTCCAACATTACAAAAAAAAATTTGCCCTTTTAATCCTTTCTCCCATCTTTTTCAAGATGTAAACTACATCTCGGACACTACAGGCCTACAGATCGCTTTGGTGGCTTGAAAAAGAGAAAAGGGGGGACAACAAGGGTGTCTTTTTGTGTATAGGGTGTAAAATTTCCATTATGAATGTTTCTCTAAAGTGATTTTTTTTTGGTGGTTTGCTTTGGATTTGGCTTTTTTCTTCTGTTTGACCTCGCAACCCAACCTATTTTGGATTTATTGCACGGAGAATTGCATTGTGTGCGAAGAAAATCGGATTACAAGAAACCACTATAAACAAGAAACAAACAAAAAAACAAAAAAAGGATTCCCCCCCTCAAAATTGGTTGCGGCTTTTAATTCATGAAGCAGTTGTCCCCATTTGCAATCAGAATCCGGATATCAGAATGAGCAAAGAAAGACCCAAGAGGAATATAATTCAAAAGAAATATGTAAGTGGTTGTACCGTATACCATTTGTCTCTGGTTTCTGGAAATGTCCGTGAATGTCAAGTTAACGCTTTAAAGAATGCCTAGAAATGTTGGCTATTCCATTCGTTGGGAATGGAGGTGAAATTCAAAAGCTCTTTTATTTGAAAAAAGCTGGTTTAGAACTCAGATTCGGGTCGCGATACCTCAAGTGAATAAATGTATTGATCTCAAATTACACAGTCATAATCGAGTTTTAAAAGATGAAAGACCCGGGGCTGGGGGTTGCTATTGATAATGCAGCTAAACTGCTTTTTCAAGCAGATTTCACTTTGTATGCAAATAATCACATTGTTATAACCTATGTAGGGGTTTGAGGAGGCATCTTACCTATACGACGTTAGGGTAAACTTGAAATTTAATGTCTAGTTTTGTCGAGTTTAATGTTTATAATCTATGAACTCTAGCCTGTATGATCGTTTGCTTTACTAGGTTTGCAGTAGAAACCAAACCAGTTGGGCATCATGTTACCAGAAATGTACTTGCAAGGCCTGGTAGCATTGGTGATGTTGGTAGCAAAAATGGCTCTGCATTTGACTGATTTTTATGCTTCTACCTTTAATAGTAAAAATGGTATATTAAAAATCGGAAACATATGATCTTATAACCGACAGAAATTGTTATGATGTTGAGTTTGTCCTTTGCTCAATGTACGATTTGATTGGGTTGGCAAATTAACCAAGTTGTAGCAACAGAGTAGATTAAACTAATATACTGTAGAAGACTCGAAATATTGAATAAAAATAGGCAGGTGTTAAACGAAACTGTTACAACTAACACAAAGTTGTATTCTCTTGTGAGGCCTCTTGTGTGTTAGGAATGGGAATGGATCATTTTCTAAACCCTTCCTCTTTGTTTTCAATAAACACTTCATAAAGTCATAATGGACTATTTTTAGCAGTTTGGAAACGAATCTGGAAGAAAGAGAGGCCAGCTAATAAAAGAGAATTTCAAGCTTTTTTCCATCACAGTCTGAATTAAAAATAGGACCGCATTGCAGAGGAATTGAGATTTCAAAGTACGGTACTTGAAAGTATTTTGTCAAGAGAAGTGTTTATGTAGAAAATCTATTAAAGATGCTGGCTGCGCATGTTTCTCGTGTACTGAAACAAAGCAGAAAGGGGGTGGGGTATCTGGAGCGTTAAAATACACACACACACACACACATCCGCCAAAAACCTGTCTTAAGCTATTCTAGGTCTGCACGAGTGAACAATGCAACTCTGCTCAAGCAGTTTACTGAAGGGGAAAAAAAAAATCAGAAGGGGTGTCACTCTTCTTGCGTGACTCCGGATCTCTGCTGGAGGAGTAAAACGACGTCTTCGGTGTTCATACAAGTTCGTCAAGTTGAAAAAAAAAATAATAGGCGGGGAGGGTGGGGGGCAGGTTGCGAGAAGGGATAAGAATAGGTGGCCTGTTTCTGCCATTGCAGTGACTGGCGATCGCAAGTATGGCTGCTTATTTTGGATCCTCCTGCCGCTTTGCAACTAAACTACGTGTGGTGGTTTAATGCATCCTCCACACAGCGCCAGCAACAGGTTAAAGCGGAATGTCAACGCGAGTTCCTTGGTTCCAGGCCATTTAGTCGGGGCCAAGTTTTTGTTGATCTTCTGACGTCACAAAGGGAAGGGCCTGGCTGGTCGCGATGGAATCTTAGTCTCAAGTTCCAAATCTCCGCCCACTCTCCCGTGACGTCACACTCCGAGGCGGGTCGTGTAGACTGGGTACTGCGTGTGTGGGAGAAACGGGTTGTGAAAGGGGCTACCTGTTTGACAAAAGGCGGCGGTGGCGCAGCATGGTACCGATTAGGCCTCTAGCTAGCTAGGCGGACAGGTGTAGCAAGTCTTTTCATAGCTCTGGTGTGCTTCCTTCCACTTCTTGGCACCCTCGCCTTCCCACGAGGGAATAGTGGTGCCCTTCTGGCTGGCTGACCTGCTCAGCTTCAGCTGCTTCCTCTTTTGCAGACACCTTCATCATGAAAGGAACTTTTTTCCTGAAGGAAGAAAGGTGACTGCTTTTGTGTATGACCCAGTTGTTTTGCAAAAACATAAGTCGACACATTTCCCCGTGTCCTTGCATATAAAGTGTGTTCGGGTACTTAAAATTACCTTGTCGTTTTCTTTTATTTTTTTTCCTGGTTGCCGGCAGTAGGGGTTATATGATACA
>JANHFM010006669.1:23466-35328 GCA_032468115.1 Grayia smithii
ATCCAATCAATTTTTTGTCTTTTTTTTTTTTTTTTTTTTTTTGAGTGTGTATGTGTATGCACAATGGAACATTTGGGATGGGTTTTCAATAGTTCACCAGGCTAAAACGAGAACAGATCATCCTGATTAGAGAAATAAGGTTCGTGTAGTAATTGCTAAGAGTTGACACACATCTGATGCCGCATGATAAATACATGGGATCGTTATGGGACAAATGAAGCCACAAAGAAGAGAAATTTGTAATACCTTTTAATTGTAGTTAAATGTATTGTCTGAAGTTTAATGAGGTATATTTGGTTCCCAAGAATGGCCACACCTCTTCTCTTTTCTTGCATGGCTTTGGCCTCAATTGTAGCCTTCCTCCTCAGGAATCTGTTTTGTTCCGATTCCATCTTTTTTACAAGTGCTTAATATTTTGTTCACAAGACCACAATTGCTCTGAAAATTGCTCTTTTGAGTCAAAAGATAAAGTGTTTTTGTTAAGAGCAGTTGGAAGAAGCTTTTTTTCATCAAGAAGGAATGGCTGAGGAATTTGATGTCAAAAGTACTTGGAGAACATATTGTCCACATATGACTGGACTTATATGTAAACTAGATTGCAACCCTGCCTATAAAATGTCATAATATTCTTGTGTAACCAGTTTGCAAATTGAGCATATGCAGTCATCTGGTTACTCTCTCAGTGGAAGAATTTAGTGATGGGGAAAATTAATGTTTGTAGAATTAATGTATTGTTTTTGTTGCTGGTTGGATTGTACTTTATACTGTGAAGTTGATATCAAATATAGGTTTGAAACTGGAAATATGATATATTGGGGACTAATAATGTTGGGAGATGATGCTAGAATATACTTAAATTGTTTTATCAAATGAAAAATCATATTTCCTGCTGATGCAGAAATTGGAAAGCACAGCTATACGCAGAGTGCCACAACTAATCCAGAGACTCTGAAAATTGTTACATAATTCCTGTTTTTAATGTTAGTATGCATTTTAAATGAAATTGTAGTTATTATCACAGGCACAAATAGTGGTCTTGTTCTAAATAGTTGGGAATTATATTGATCTATAGAGTTGCATGGAGTTTGTGATGCTTTATATATCTTAACAAACAGTGCTGTAAGCTGCTCCTATGTTTTGTAATAGGGCGGGATAATTGAAATAATACTTGGGGGAAAAATCTCTTTATTCAAATGTGATCTTTGAATATCATATAATAGTAAATCTCCTCCTCCACTGAAACTTCCTCGAGGAGGAAATTTGATTTGAATTCAAGTATTAGAAAGCCTGCACTAACATAACTTGGACATTAATATGTATACAAGCATTCACTTTTTTTCCTAATTAAAAAAATTGTCATGTGGACCCTAAGTTGTTTTGGAATATATTTTTGATGGAGCTGGACTATATTCTTTAGTCATTTAATCTTTGGCTGAATAGAATGGTTTTGCTTGGTTGGTACTGCGCTATTTGCTTAAGTGTGGTCAAGCTTATTTTATATATTGTGGAATAAAATCTGAGGTGGGTAGGGCGACCGTACTAATTGTGTAACCATGTCCATTTTATCACAGTTGTGTGCATACATTTCTTAAGGATGTTAGATGATTTGGCTAAAAAATTCTAAATTTTTAAAATAGTCTTGCATCAGTTACACTTCCACCACTTAATTCAGTCTCTTTCATAATATTGAGGATAAAATGGGTTTAAACTTGGTGCTAGTCAAATAATATACACATAAAAAACAATTTCAGGAATTTCATAAAACATGTCTGATGGATTGAATAACAAGTTTAAATATCCATGTTTGATATGCTAAACAATTATTTGAAAAGTACAGTGGTTAAGCAATATTTAATTGATGTCTAAGGAAGCCTTTAATAAAGGGAAGATTAGTAATTAGTCGCTATTTTTTTCTAATGAAATTGTCCAAGACTTATGTTTCTGCTATGGTAAAACAAAGATTGCACTTTTTCATTATTCCATGATAATTTCCAGTTACTTTTCAGTAACAGTGGATATACTGTATATATATTCAATGAAATATCCAAAATTTGGTGACTTTTAATATTCTCCAAAGAGTTTTGTAAATCCTCAAAAAAAAATTCTGCACCGTTACTGGTACTTAAAGTCTTACCTACCATGCTCAATGAGACATAGTTTAGATGAATTTGAAATATCAATCTCTTTTTTTTATATCTCACTAAAGTTATATAGAATTCAGAGATTTAAGAAAAACAATGTTCTTAGGAACTCTACATTTCTCTCTGGACCATGTTGAACCTCCTTTAAATGAGGGTGTTCCAGGAGCAGTTTGGCAGTTTTTGGAAGCGTGTTTCATGAACCAGAACTAAAAGGATTCCCAAATCACTGAGTTTTACATTTTTATGTGTGAAGGACAATGTTACAGAAACATTGACCGTTCAGTTTAACATAGGTATAAGCTCCCGATTCTGTTGAAGGAAACGATTAGTGTGGAAGATGGCAAATTGCTATCAGAGGACAATAAATTCATGACTATGAATATCTTATCATCCTGACTATTTTTAATCTAGTCTAGTCCCCAGATCACAGTTAAAGTGGATAGCAATTGAATTATGGATTGCAAGGATCACAAAAGGTTCACAAGTTCATTTTAGTCCTCTAAATAATCATGCTTTTTATATGTTTCTGTATACGGCATAAGAAATGGCTTGTGGCATTGGTGTTTTGGTGGAAAAAAAACCTGGTGAGGAATGGATAGGGATTTATGTCAGGATTTGCCGGTTAGTGCTGGCAGCAACTGCATGTCACTCTTGTCTATTGGGAAGCTTGAAAGGCTAATTGCATTTAGGCTGGTGCTGCATCTCTGTTTGGGATTTCTGATTTTCCCAAGGGAGCATGGCCCTCCATTTGTATGACATCCTGGTGAAGTTGTGACTTTGCTCAGGAGAGTAATTGAAGCCTTTGAAATTGCTGCTATTTCTTATGCATCTCTGATGCAAGCACGGATGCATGAGAAATACTTTTCAGAGATGACTTAATTCTCAAGTGTCCCTTTTCTCAGCTCATGGATAAGGAACAACTTTGCAGTTCTGGTAGAGAATATTACAAGGAAGTGAAAAATGCTGGAGGGTGTTTTTTTCTTAACCAGCTCTGTCATACAGTGTGGTTCCAATAGAGAAACTAGCATACCACCCAAGAGACTTTAAAAATGGGAAAGTTTAACTTGATTTCATGATTTCCTTGTGAAACTCTGGGAAAGTTCCTGGCCTTAAGTTGTCTGAAAATTATCTATAATTCAAGGGCAAGCATTGCTACACACAGCCAGGTCCATAAATTGTGACAGTGACATCATGAATAGGACAAAGAGAGCCATTAGTTTGACCAAGAACTTGACCAAAGAACTGTTAAGAACTGTTCATAATTTTATATGTCTAAAATTTAAAAGCTAGCTTATGTATGTTTTGTTTTATCTCATAGATTAGTTTCTTTCATTTATTTATTTGCTGTATTCCTATCCTGTTTTCCATATAGAAGATCCATGTGCCGCATAAAGGATTTTTGCTGCTTTCCCAGAACATTAATCCTGTGAGGTTGGCTTGGCTGACTGAAGTCACATTGCAAATTTAATTGCTATAGATAACAAAAAATGCATCCTGGTTTATTAGTGTTTCATAACAAGGAAAGAAAGCTACACTTATCTTCAAGCAAAAGCAAGCATAATGGTTCATTATATGTCCTGACATGATGTGGAAAGTATGGAAGATGACTTTGATGGAGATATGCAGAAGTTGGTGCTTGGGCAAAAGGGACTGAAGTCCAGATCAGCCAAATAAGAGGCTCATGAAGCTCCCTAGTTCACTGAGCCATAAGAGGGAGGGGAAGGTACAGCACAGCCAATCTCAACAAAAGGAGTTTTAGCCTTGTGTTGGAATTGATTTCAGAGTCTGATCTACGGAGAGCAGGGCTGTCAAACTCGCAACCCATGGGTCACACCTGGTTTAGCGAAACGGGGAAAAGTGATACGTCAAGTGATGACAACATGACGATGCAAGTTTGACACCCCTGACCTAGAGAGTCTGACACATGGAAATTAGAGAATGAAGGGTAGGGCTTCAATCTTTATTGACTTTCATATCCATACTGGTTCAAGCAAATGCCCAAATGAGAGTTTCTAAGGGTGCTAGATGGAAAAAAGTTATTATCAAGTAATGGTGTGGTCCACACTGACTATGTACTCCTGTAGCGTGGCAATTTGATAAGGTGCTATTCTTTGTGGATATTAACAATGACAAAATCATTAATTTTGCATGGATAGTTGAAATTGCAAGCATGCCAAACTAAATTCTCAAAGAGCAAGTAATGTCTTCAGGTTGGCAGGTGAAGATACTATGTCCCAGTGGTTTTGGTTATATTTCCCAAATATACTGGATTTTAAGCCAGGATCTTCTGAGTATTAAACGAAAACATTTCTTTCTTCCAAAGCATTTTAGATCCTATAGATTAGATTTCTGAGATTTAAAAATCTCCAAACTTGATTTTTCTATACATTTCTATTATGTTTTTCTTCTGCTTATTATTACTTTAGTTATTATGTGCATCCTGTATGTTAACATATGTATATGAAAAACAGATTGTAGGACTGGATAGGCTGTGATCTGACACTGAAGGTTGGCTATAAATAAAATAGAATTTCAAAAAACCTTGTAGGCATTCTAACATAATGTAGGCTTTTAAAATGTATTTAAAGATGTGCAGTTCATACTTAAGCATGCTTATTTGGAAGTAAATCCTACTGTTTTTACTGAAATTTAAACATCTAAACATCTGATTTAAACTTAGCTTACATCTTCTAATTTACAAAGATAGAGTGTTTCCCTATTCTGTTTTTTTAAGTAATCAGAAGTTCAAACATGAACTTAATTTTTTGTCTGGAGCCTTGAGAATGGTAGGCATTTGCTAGCAATCCCTGCTTGTTATAAAAATAAAAATTGAATAAAAATCTGCTGCATTCTATTTAGTTGTACATTTCATAAGTGGTTTAAATCGGGGGTGAAATCTACTTACCTTCCCTACTGGTTTGGAAGTGTGTGCTCCGCAAGCATGTGTGCGTCACATGCAATTTTGGACCCTCTACGCATGCCCAAAGCCTTCTGCGCATGTGCAGAGGGTCAAAAACAGGTTACTTCCTGGTTAAAACCAGGAAGTAACAACGTCCAGGTGGGTGGGTGGAGCCTTGCTGTTGCTGCTACCAGTTCTCCGAACCATGCGCCGCTACCACTACCAGTTCACCTGAACCGGTGCAAACCGGTAGCATTTCAGCCCTGGTTTAAATGTACTTAATTGCACATGTTTTGCCTAAGAACTGCTATTTTGTAGGATTATGCATTTGTGGAAGTGTTGGACAATTTGGAACTGAAATCTATTAAGAGATTGACAGTTATAATAAAGATTTTTATATATTTGGTTCTGAGTTACATCATTTATTGAGTTTGGCTCTGGAAGTATAGGTTTTGTGCTAAGAAGAATAGCAAACAACCCTGGGGCATGTGCCAAGACAATTAACTTTGTTGAACTATGGTTGATGAAAAAAAAATAGGATGCTGATATTTGTATCAGGAAATTTGAGCCATGTTTTGCTAGAAAATCTGACTCAGATAAGTGATCCATTCTGATTGTTTTGAAAATGGTTTAACAGGTCCATGACTTGTTAAGTATGTTTTTGTTTGGCTAATAATTACAACAAATGATATGAATTCTTAATTAGGAGGGGAATGTACATTGTATTTGTTGTCTGAAGATTACTTTTCATAATTTATGTACAGAGTTGTCTGAAGATTATTTTTCTCTTTGGAAGTCTAATGATTTCTTATACGGTAAAGGTAAAGATTCCCCTCGCACTTATGTGCTAGTCGTTCCCAATTCTAGGGGGCAGTGCTCATCTCTGTTTGAAAGCCAAGCCAGCGCTGTCCGAAGATGTCTCTGTGGTTAAGTTGCCGGCATGACTAAACGCCAAAGGCGCACGGAACACTGTTACCTTCCCACCAAAGGTGATCCCTAGTTTTCTACTTGCATTTTTTATGTGCTTTCAAACTGCTAGGTTGGCAGAAACTGGGACAAGTAACAGGAGTTCACCCCGTTAACGCGGCACTAAGGATTCGACCTGCTTAACTGCCGACCATTCGATTGACAAGCTCAGCATCTTAGTCACTGAGCCATCGTGTCCTGCATATGATTTGTTATAAACATAGTTTATTGCATAAACCACAGTTTGGGTTCACACATTGGATTAAGTCATAATCCACGTTTTATAAATCATAATGATAAGCCGCCAAACCAAAACCTAACTCAGTTAAAATAGCTTTTGCGATCCAGGGGCTGTGTTCTCACAACGCTCAAGACTAAAAAATCAAGTTAATTAGCCTGCATATAGCAACATTTTACCTTTTGGTATGTATGGTTCCTTAATATTTGTGGCTTATTGTATCATCCAGTTCCACAGTGGATATATGGAATATCAGGAAAACAGAATTAAGAATTGTCCTCAAGATTATAGCTTATAGTTTGTGATTTTGTGCAAAACCTAAATGATGATTTAACACTATTATTATCACTGAGGAGCCATTTCCAACTGTCCCACACTTTCCACCAGAAAGGCCCCACCTGAACTTGTTTTTACAAATATTTTAGCAATGTTAGTACTGGAAATCATGCAAACACAATTGAAATATGGACCAAGTTCTCATTTAATGATTTACACTGTAGCCCCTAAGGTTACACACACAATCATAGTGTGTGTTGCGAATAAGGCTTCCAGACTGGTGCTGCAAAAATCCAGATGAACCTTAAATGGTATCAGAGAAGTCCAGAAGACTCAGCTCCTTCCCTGCCTCTTAGTGGTCATCGGTAATTTTACAGTCCAGGCCTAGTAGCCCTAGTCTTGAAGTAAGTCTTGTTGAAATTAGTAGAATTTACTTACAAATGATGCAGGGAGGGACTATTGTTTCAACTGATTTTACTAAATGTTGTGCTTTTTCCTTTTTTGCCTGCTAGTGACTTTCAGCGTGTATGAATTTATCTGAAGTTGGACAAAATATTTTTGGCTAGGATGTTTTATCACTAGTGGTGAGCAAAAAAGAAGTGACAGTCAAATTTTGCTTCAGGTTTTGGTATACACTCATAGCAAATGAAAGACCAAATGTTGCCTGATTAAATTCTAGCACAAAGGAGAGTTGCTTTTCCTTTTGTATGATCAGGAATAACCATGCAGGAGTATCTGAATAGGATATCTACATGGGTAATGTTAGCTGAACTTTGAGGGATAGAAAAACAGGCTTAAACCAAGATTTATTTTTGTCTTGTGGAACCTGTTTAAAGCAATAATAATAAACCATAGTCTTTAGTTCATCATCTTACACAGAGATTAATGAATGGCAGAAACAGTTTTAGTGCACAGTGTGATACCAGCAGGAAAGTTCAATAATTTAGGATCTGAGTCATAGATGAATTGAAGTCTTTGCTTGCAAATGTAGTTTTGAGTCCTGATAAAAGAGTTCAGAGACCATAGAAAACACAATAAAGCAAGTGGATTTTTTGAAAGACAAAGTGATTGTATAAACCTCACTTTTATCATTGTAGTATTTCTCTTGGAAGAGCGATATATACTTGTTCTGGGACTTTTAAAGCTCTTTGATGACATTGAGGGCTGTTTCGGAAAGTCAAGGATTTCTCCAGCATGGCTTTTGATAAAAAGAAAAAGTGGAGCCTGTTTTGGAGTTACAGAGCATTTGGATTCATAGCTGATATTCTTTGAAAGTATACATTAAAATAACTAAATATATTGAAATAACTTTAAATTTTACTTTTTATTCAATATAAATCAACCGACCAAACTTCTCTAACTGTATTTCTTTATTAAAAAGGAACGCAAATGTATTTTTCTGATATTTAATTAAACTCTTCAACTGAAAACTTTTTCTGTAATCTTTATTATACTGTAATATGTAAGTTAGTATAGTTGGTGCGCCTGTATTCCTCTAAGGAAGATAAAAGTGTTGTGGCTAGGCACTGTAGGTGGTTTATTTTTTTATTAATGAACTGAATAGAAGCAGAAATATTTTCTTTTCAGCTGTTTCAGAAGTTTTAAAAAAGAAGTCAATATCTTTGGCTTATTTGGCACTGTTTCAGCTTACACCTTTTCTGTGTGCATAATATATCAAGTGACTCATTCATATACAAGCCAGCTTGGGTGTTTCCTTACCTATTATGTAATTAGCTGTATTTCTCCTCGCATTTTAATATTTTAGACTTCTTTTCTACATTGTTACTTTTATAGGAGGTGCAATGGAGAAGATATTCAGATCTCCCCTCTTTTATTTATTCAATCAATAGAGGATTACTACAATTAGTCTGTTAAGACATAATGGAGTTTATTTTTAGTTTTGATGTAATTTGTGAAATATCCTCTGGCTGCATTTGTATATTGCAATAAACCTAAAATCTTCAGTATGGTGTCCAGATGTGCTAATTTACTTGCAGATTCCCTCCTGGAAGTCTAATACAAAACAGAATGTCAATCTCCAACGTAATTTTTATTCCCAAGCTATCTTTATATTCCCAATGGTCTTAAATATTAAAAAATAAAATAAAAATGAAGGGCAGTGGTAGATTGCAGCAGATTTTGTTTCAAAATCTGTCCATTGGATGAAAAGGAGATAGAGAAAGGGAGACCTACAGAGGTTCATAGATAACCAGTTTCACAAAATGTTTATTACCACGAGTCACTTTATGAGATCACCCATGATGTGTACTCACATCTCAAACAGTTGAGAGTCCCTTCAATAAGTTGTAGTTTAACCATGAGATTGAATAAACTATTGGTTGTATAAACAGGGGGGCTTCAAAAATTTTAGCAAGGGCTTCTCTGCCCGGTTGCTGGGTGGGCATGGCCATGGGGTGCGTGGACTAGTCAGCCTCCTGCAATAAGGCAGTGGAGGGCAGCGTTTTGTCCTTCCCGGGCTCCGGAGGCTTTCCTTGAGCTTCTGGGAGAGCAAAAATGGCCTCCCCAGGCTCCAGAGGCCCTCTGGAGGCTGGAAACAGGTCTGTTTCCAGCCTTCCTGATCTTCTTAGTAGGCCCATTTTTCAGCCTCCCTGAACCTCCGGTCACACCCTGCACTTACCTGCATCCAAAACGGGCTGTGTGGGGACTTCAGGAAGGGGAGAGATGGGTGGAACCAGCCTGGAATGGGTTTTGGGGGTTCTCCGAACTGCACAGAATCTTAGCTAAAAGTTCTCCTGAATCCCTGCGAACACCCAGCAGCCCATCCCTGTGTATAAAGATATAAGATTAAACCATGGCTGTAAACCATAATAGTTTCATTCATGTTTCATGTTAAGCCCTAAACAGATATGCTATTCATAATCTCATATCAAGCACAAAGTGAGATCAGAAAAGTACATACGTTGAGGCGTCCAATTGGATGAGAAGGAAGGAGCTGACTATCATATGCCTGAGAGCTTCCCCAAAAATATTAAACAGGATATTGTTTGCACTGGTCTATATCACACCTGACTATGTCAATATGAATTCCTCCAGATGTTTTGATTCATAGACCATTAGCCATGCTATCTGGAGGTATTTGGATATATAGGTCAAAATGTCTAGATGGATATAGGAAGGGTTAAATGAAAATGTTGGTGTGTGTTTGTCTAAAGCATCTTTATAACCTTGTGTGGGAAGATGGCCAGCTATCTGGATAGAACATTCTGCTTCATCCAGCAGCAGACCCCTTCTGCAAAGGTCTATTTTTCTTGCATTAATTTCTGTTCTGTTGGAATTCATGTGGATTAAGGATGTCAGGGATGAATAAGAAATTCTCTCATCCAAATATAGGCTTCTTTTAATTATGTACAAAAATCCAGGGAAAACTAGAGAGAGTCTACTGTAAAGGACTAATGGAAATATACATTGATTGGAACACTCAATATGGTTGATACTGTAGTGAGCGATTCTTATCCCATTATCCTTTGAGAGAGCCTTGTCCAGCTTGCTGCTTTTCATATGTGTTGAAATACATTTTCCTTCTCCTACAGCCAGTATTAGCTATTTTGCTGTCTAGCATATCTGGAGGACGTTGAGACTAATTTAGGAAAACCAAATTATTTCTGAGATAAAAACACTAATGGAACATCTAAGACAGTTAAAATATTCGTAGAACAAAATTTAATAGGACAGGCATTTTAAAGTTTTCTTTTAAAAGTTCTGTTGTATATCCTCACCACAATCCATAGTTTATTAGTTACTTAAAAGTAGATTCAAATTACAAGTTCTCTTAGATGTGGGATTAAACTTTTTTCCATCTGCCACAGCCTTCCCCTAGTACAGCGTTTTCTTATCCTCTCTGCACCTATCCCACCCCAATCTCAAAAAAGAAAAACCTTGCTGAGCAATGACATATCTTTGGGGACTTATCTGCTAGTTTTATTAATAAAATAACCTTTTATTTGTGCGTACATGCTGAACCAAGCTTTTCCTTCAGGCTAGGAGAGGCCCAGCAGGGGACCTTAGTGACCAGTAGTCTATAGTATTTCCCTTGTGTATGCTCAGCTCCTTCCCTTACATGCTTTTATTTCTACTATTCAATATTTTAATTAAAAAAATAAGCAGGAAGTTACATGCTGTACAGCAGATACTGCCCTAAAGCATAACCTGCATTTCTAAGAGTGCTTCTTTAGTCAGTGTCTGCTGTCCAATATTTTGTTTTGAATTGTGATCTCAGAAGAGGAGGATCCTGAGAAGTTAGAGGAGGTGGTGGGGATCAAACAGATTCCTTTGTAATGTTATTTTGTGATTGCCTGTTCTCAACTGGTGGCATCCATTTGTGAGAATGCCAATATTATGCTTTCAGGATTGCAAATAGGCCCATCAGCCTGAACATAAAATATTTACAGATCCCATGGCTAGTTTTACACATATAACACATCTCTCCACACTGATATGCCTGAAAGACAGAGTCATAAAGGGGTTTTGTTACATTGGGAGGGCTATAGAGCTATCTCCCATCTTAGGGAATAATTTAGTGCATTCTTCAGTAATGTTTATTAGAAAATAGAGCCCAATGAACAAAATGAGAGTTGATTTTGGACATATATGGATTGGATTGCCCTCTCAGGGCATTTTCCTTGCTTGAGAAAAATTCACATTGAGTTATTCAAATATTCATTTGTATCTAGTGTGAATTTAATGTACATAGTAACTGAAAAATACTAAGACGTCTGAGCATATGAAGCAATTAGAAACTATTATGCGCTGAATCCCCATTTTCAGTAGATACCTTTAATATAAGTTGCATAGAGAGAAAATAAGAAAGAAATCTCTCTCTCATAAAGTGGTAATATGGTCAAATAAATAAGCAAACTCTACTTTACAGGTGACGACTGGCTTCCAGAATTGCTTCTGGTTTAATATCCCAACAAATGCAATATATCAGAGGTATGTGAAGGTGTTTAGTAATGCTCCTTCTGGTCTTTGGCCTCTAAGTTGTCATATAGATTATTAGTTTGGACGAAAGAATGGGATCAGAAGGACACTGCCAATAGGCTCAGTGCCAGACTAACAATAAAAGTATCAACCTAAAACAGAAAGTCTGCTTTGCTACCTGTGTAGGGCTCAGTTGAACTTTGGCCTGAGATTTTTTTTAGGAACCAGCCTATTTAGAATTTGTTTGTTTGTTTGTTTGTTTGTTTGTTTATTTATTTATTTATTTATTTATTTATTTATTTATTTATTATTTGGTTTTATATGCCACCCTTCTCCCGAAGGACTCGGGGCGGCTCACAACCAGTTAAAACAATACATAGATAAAATTAAATTTAAATTAATAT
>JANHFM010006669.1:56898-67567 GCA_032468115.1 Grayia smithii
GCCAGTGGGTGGGTGGATGGGGGGAGAGGAGATGGGACAGACGCCTCCTGCAGAAATTTACCAGCAAAAATGGGGTGTGGGAGGCTGCATGCAGGTCCCCCGCACCTCGTTTTCACCTTCCATGACTTCCTACAGGACTCCACCAGCCAAAAATGGGCCAAAAAGGGCCTCCTTGCAGCCCGTTTTCAGTCTCCCTGGCCTCCAGCAGCACTCTGCCAGCCAGAAATGGGCTGTAGAGGCCCACGTGCACGCCGTTTCAGCCAGCAGAGGCACCACGGTCCGGTCCTTTGATATTTCCAGGCCGGCCCCATTGGCTGGATTTAAGCACCCTGTGGGCCGGATCAGGCCCGCAGGCCTTGAGTTTGACACCCCTGTCTTAAAGCATTGTTTCAATGTCGTCATTAGCTGCTGCCAAGCAGCCTGGAGTTAGTTTTATGTATTCAGATTTTTTTCCTGTTACCCTAATAAAGAACTTTCCAAGCATACAATCCAGGGGACATAGAAGATGACCTTTGGGCTAATCTTGGGATGATCAGAATCTCTGATATACTTGGTTGCAGTTGGCTGGCCTTTCTCCCTGGTAGGCATTATGGTAGGTATTATGCCTTCACGGTCGCTTTGGCTGTAGCTGCAAGACAGACTGAACTCTGCTTGTGCAGCCTGTATATGTGGTCAACATGGACATATTGATCTTATGGAAGACTAAACATAGATCTTTCAGGATCTTATTGTCCCCATGGCTAAATAAAATAAACCTGAAAAGGATTGATCCCTTAAGAAGCTCTAGAAGACTTGTATGGCAGCCCCCTTCATCCAATTGTGCACGTGAGTTTCATTTCATTGTGGCATTTCTCAAAGAGAAGCCTAATCAATGGTTTGGACATGTGAGGAAAATATTGATCCCTTCCAGGAGTTCCAAAAGATAATATTCACAATCTTTGAAAATACACACACACACACACACACACACACACACACACACACACACACAAACACAAACACACAAGATTTTAGCTCCTAGAAGATGACGAAAAGCATCTGTTCCAGCAACAGCCATTTCAGGGATGAGGGAGTATTCATTTTTCCAGTCCCGTTGCAAAAGAAGACATGTCTAGAGATGCAGGTCACGTCCCTCCAAGTACACTCTTGGTCCATTCCCTGAGTGTCAGTTTTCTTGCCTCAACAAAGTTCAGGTTATCATGGAAATTTGGAACAGCATCTCTGTTGCTAAACAATGTGGTTGCAGGACAAAAGTCCTGATTGCTATCATAACCCCGGGACCACACAGGTTATTACATGAGAATTCCAGACAAGGAGCATGCCTGAGGGGTGGAGAGGTGCTGTGGGCAGATACTATAAAGCATGAGTGGACACTGTGGAATACATGTCAGCCCCACTCCCCCCTGGGAACTCCTATTCTATAGCAGGCCTCCTTGGGAATGACTTCTAATTTCGCTTGTTGGCTTCTCCACTGACTGTGCTTGTGGAAAGCCAGCAAGTATGGTCACAAATGGCAGTTACGTGACCAAGAGACACTGCAATTAATGTAAATCTGAGCTGCTTGCCAAGCACCCAAATTGCCCACTTTGCTCACTGAACAGTGGCTGTAACTTGAGGACTATCTATAAATAATAATTTCCCTCCATAAGGATGGAAACACCGTTCTGTTTGGTTACTGAGGGTGCACTAAAGCGGTAGTACTTTTTATACTGTTATATATTCCTCCAACCTAAGGATGTGAGGAAAATATATGTGGCATTAAGGAGAATCCTTTCCATTGGACTCGCTGCATGTTTTATGTGTTGGCAGACTATTTTGGCTATAGAAGATGTTGAGCAGAAAATTAGACTGGAGATTTTCACCTATGTTCCCTTGGTGATATTTTGAGACTTTTGAGAAGTTTGTAATTCTGAGGAAAGTAGAAAGAAAGAGAAAAAGACATCCAGCAACAAGGTGGATGGTCCTGATTATATTGGCAATGGGTACAACTTGGAAGACTTGAAAGGCTAGACTGTAGACTGTAAGATCCCCTCTCCTGTATCCCTAATATAACACAATACAAGTTCGTGCGCGGCTAGTGAACATCTATATAAAATAACAACATGCCTCAGCAATTTTTTTTTATTGTGGAGAGATTCCTCAGCAGATGAGTCAGTGTGGAAAGGATTCCCTAGAGACAGCATATTTTGAAACCACAGGATTAGAACATTAATGTAGGCTGCTAAATGAGGTGGGAAAATGTCAGCATTTTAAAACTGGTATTAGATAGAGTTGACGATTTTACTCTTTACTGTATTTTATAACCTCAATAGTCCTCAGATTACAAACTTGGGCTTTTTTCTTTTTACATCAGTTGCTTGATAAACATTCTTTTGCCCTATAGCTGAATCCACATATAACTGGATATAACTGAAACCATAAAGTAATATTGCTAAAAGCTGCTTCTTTAGGAAAACGAGATTCTTTTTTAAATAAATAAAAATAAAAAGTCATTAACAGTCTGAGCAAATAAACTCTAAGCTGTTCTGTCTAACAAACAAGGCTATTCATAGATCCCTAATCCTCTTTAATTAAGTAATATACTTTCAGTAATGCCCTCATAAGGGCTCCTTGTCTCTGTGGAGCCAAATGCCTCTGGTCTCTGTGGGAGCAATATGAAAAGCAAGAATAATTCAATTTTGGAACAGGACTAATGAGTGTAAAGCTTGATCACCTTACTAGAATATGGAACACAAATTGGCTTACAATGTTTAGTTTAATGTATTACAGCTAAAGGATTAATATTATATTTAGGAAAACAGTTGTTTTTCTGTTAAATTTTAGTAGAATTGAACAGCAGTTAACACAATATGAAATTTGCTCAATTGGTTTGGTAGCCTAACACACATTGTAATTCTGGGTTTTTATTTGTGGAGGCTTTAGAAAATGAACAGTGTATTTAGAAGAACTACATGCACGACTCATCTGCATTTTATACTCTTGACCTCTGTAGAGTATGTGAGACAAGACCTAATTTTTCCCTGGAAAACTTTCTAAGGTTGCCTAGGTTAAGTAGATGTTTACCCCTGGCGCAATAGTAGCTTTAAAGCAAAGTTTCCTGAAATACATAGTTTTTTTCAGCAGAGAGGAACAAGACGATTTTCCTCAGAATTGGAATTGGTAGTGTTCTACTTCAGCTAATGAATTCCTATACAACAGGGATGTCAAACTGGCAACACACAGGCTGGATGAGTCACACACAGGCCACGCCCACCCTAGCTCCGTGAATGGGGAAAATTTCACAAAACGTCACGTGACAGCAACATGATGCAGTGAGTTTGGCACCCATGCTATACAGTATTGTTACTCTAGAATTTGTGATGTCAACTTTCCTTAGAGCTTGGCTATTAAGACACCAAATGCTTTTGCTCCTGGTTTTTTTGTCCAAAATTCTCAACCATCTGAAATTTGATCATGTAACTATGGAGATATTACAACAGTTAATGAGCATGAAAAATGATCATAAATCACTTTTTTCAGTGCTGTAACTTCAAATGGTCACTTAACAAATGGCTGTAAGTCGAGGACTACCTGTAGTGTTAGCGTGACACTGAAAGACCCAGCAATGTGATGGGTGCTTTTAGAAGCTATTTCTAGGTTCTTGCACTTGATTTCTGAGCGATGCCTTTTAATTCACAGTGGAACTCGGTCTCCCTTCTCTCCTATCTAATGCAGGATAGGATAATGAACTATAACCTCCCATTCCATGATTCTGTATTTCGGGCTAGCAGTAATGTTAAATATCTACCTTTTGTCTAGCTCTGTTGCAACTACAACTCTCTGAATTCCCATCTAGCATGCCTGACTACCTATGTTACAGTGGTAGATTTCAAAAAAATTTACTACCGGTTCTGTGGATGTGGCTTGGTGGGCGTGGCAGGACTTGGGCATAGCTTGATGGGCGTGGCAGGGGAAGGATACTGTAAAATCTCCATTCCCTCCCCAATCCAGGGGAAGGTTACTACAAAATCCCCATTTCCACCTGATCATCTGGGACTCGGGAGGCAGAGAATAGATGAGGGTGGGGCCAGTCAGAGGTGGTATTTACTGGTTCTCTGAACTACTCAAAATTTCCACTACCGGTTCTCCAGAACTAGTAAGAACCTGCTGAAACCCACCTCTTCTATGTTACCATCTGGGAGTTCTCCATAGTGATGGAGACAGCATCCAGGAATGGGTTGTCCTCATCTGTTTAGTTGAAGGACTGAGTCTATCAAAGTTTTTAAGCCACATCCCTGTTGCTAGGGCTTCCCAGCTTTTGACTCAGTCCTTCAGCCTGGATGGACATGCCAAAGGTTTTCTCATCTGACAAATTTTTCCAGGATGCCTCTCCATCGCACATTGGACAATTGCATTTGATTACTTCTACATGTGAGTTGACCAGCAGACTCCCAGCCTTGGTAGAGTCACTGACTATTCCCAATGGCTATGAGCCTTGGCTCCAGCCATTGGAAGGGCTTCCTTGCTGTTTGGCTGGTGACAGTAACCTTTCATTCTACCAGCACCTTGTCCATGCAGGCGCTCCGAACAAATTGAGCAGTCTTGCGCTGTCAATTACAGCAGGGAGAGCCAGATGATGGAGCTTTGTGCTCCCAAGCGTCTTTGGGGACAGTGTTTGGCAGGAGCTTCATGCTCTCACTTCAGGCGAGTCGGGCAGCCATTTTAACATCACAGGAATTGCCACGCTGCCCGACATTTGTAAGAACATTGTGGTGGAGCTTCGTGCTCCCGGACAGCCAGTCTGTGCTTCTGGCATTGCCCCACACTTCCCCCTTGTTGATCTGTGTGGCAAAGGGCAGGGCTTAAGCTTTGATTGTGTTTGCTGGGACTGAGAGCTTTGCGCTCTGCTGTAAAGTTCGCGACACTGCTTTTCGGAGCCATAGTGCTCCTTTAACAGCTGCCCTGGCTTTAATGGGAGCTTTCGTCTCTGCTGTTACGACGATTTGAGGACAAGCACTTGGAGTCTCCTGAGCGGCCATTGTAACTCTGTGGCAGGGTCTTGAAGTTGACATCTGCAGTGCTGTCACTAACAGGAGCCTTGTGCTCCAAAAGGTTCAATTAGTGGCCATAAATGGCACAGGAGGGCTGATAGACAGTTTCACCTTTGTATCACACTCCAATGATGTGCTTGACAAGCCCTGATGCCCAAAGCCCTGAATAAGTCTAAAAAAGGCGGGAAAAGTGAAGCAGCCAAAATGGCTGACTTAGAGACAGTTGACAGCTGCCCTGTCACAACTCAGACTGGAGCCATGACTGGCAGAGCTATTGCTCATACAGTAAGGGTGCTAGCTAGGTCTCAAAAGCATCCCAGAGAGATGAGAAGCACAGGGATCAGGCCCTTAAAAAGATCTGTGCCAGGGCCAATAAAGAACAGATCTCTGCCTCTGACAGACACAGCGAGCCTCGTGCCTCTAACTGGCAGCAATTCCAGGAACTATCACAAGAGGGAGCTCCAGATCAGATTTCTATTAGAAGCTTTCTCTTGACTGTTTCCCATGCTGAGCTCTGGGGCTTGGCATCAGATGGACATGGCTCAACACAAAGAGTTGAGCCTTCTAGTAAGAATTCTCACCTGGATCCCCCGGCCACTTTTACTCCAACGGCCGCAGACCTGCGCCAGGAGCACAACAGAGAGTCTTCCTTATCTGATAACATCCATGTCATTATTGCTGAAGCCATCAAAAAAGGCATTGCTGAGAGCTGGCAGCAGCCCAGGTGGACATACTTTGAGGTCTCTGCATTTTCTACAGCTTGCATAGACCCAGACAGAGAGGAGTTCCTTCCACTTAGGGACCCAGATTCCCTTGCTCATTTTCAGGAAACTATTCCATCAATGTCTGAGGAAGCAGAACAGAGGTAGTTAGACCTGTCGGACGATGAGGACTTGCAACCCGATCAACACACATTTGCAGGTCTGTTTTCTCCAAGCATATTTAAATTGCTGCTCTTCAAGGTGACCAATGTGGCCGGCATGGGATTTCCAGCTAGCGGATTCTTCCGCGAATCAACCAGCCACTGTTCTACTCTTTGCGGAGCCCAGCAAGACGATCAATATTGTCCCTTCACCTTGTCTATTTGTGGATGTTGTTCAGCGACAGTGGATATCTCCAGTGGATGGCTCCGCTTCCTTCGTCTTCCAACAAACACCTTTTTAATGTCGGCCCTGAATTGGCTAAGGTCCTCCCATCTGTAGATGCACCGGTGGCCGCCTTGCTATCTTCCTCCAACATACCGGGGGAACTGGAGGAAGGCCTTAGGCTAGAGGACAGGCAAGCAGAGCAGTCCCTGTAGAGGGTCCACCAGGGCGCCGCCTGGGCAATTCGCTGGGCCACTTCAGCATCCTTTTTCAACAGGGTCACTCTATTCTGGCTCTGTCAGCTTCAGGAGAAGATACCAACATCAGATGTTCGGATGCAACAGGATGTCAACAAGATAGTGGCAGCGGTGCAATTTTCTTCTGACGCAACCCTCAACTCAGCCCGGTTTGCAGCCAATGCCATGGTCTCCTTGGTGGCTGCTCACCACCTCCTCTGGTTGAGGCAGTGGCAGGGTGATGCACGCCACAAATGGCACCTCGCCTCTGCCCCCTTTACTGGGGAGAGGTTATTTGGGGAGGCACTGGATCCTTTACTCATAGAAACAAAGGACAAGTGCAAGATCCTTCCATTGGCCCACAGCCTGGGTGAATTTTGCTCCTCGCCCTTTCTCCTGCCTTTTGGGGACCCGATCTGGGTGTGGGTCCCTCCCATTCGCAGGGGTTTTTCAACCCAAGGCAAAGGGGCCCTCAGGACAGACCTGTGAAAGGTAGACCTTTTCTGGCCTTCTTCCCCTTTTGAGGGGAAGGAAGTCACTCATTCAATCGCCGCAAGTAACTCTGCATCCATCCCTTCTATTGGGCCCGTCTGGCCATCTTTGCCGACCGATGGGAGGAGATTACATCGGATGCTTATGAGACTATTAGATCTGGTCTCTTGTTGGAATTCCTCCCCCCCCTCAGGTTTTTTATATGCCGCCCAGTGTCGAGAAACCCAACTAAAAGGGCCCTCATGGATTCAGCCATTACATATCTACTTACCAATAGGGCTATCCAGAGGGTACCCGAAGACCAACTGGGGCAGGGATTCTACTCTATTCTTTTTGTCGTTCCCAAGGCCTCTGGTGGGTGGAGACTTATTCTAGACCTTAAAAATCTGAATTGCTAACTTATCTATAAGCAATTCAAAATGCAGTGGCTTCAATCAACTCTTGCGGGTGTGGAAGGGCAACTTCCTCACTTCAATTGATTTAACTAAGACCTACCTCCATATTCCGATTTTACTATCACATCACTATCACTATCACTATATGAGAACTATTCAGGTCTCATGTCGACCTTCTACTGAATGTATCTACTCGGCCACTTGGAGGACCTTTAGTAGCTGGTGTGACAAGTCAGGAGTTTTGCCACTTGATATCGATAGCCCAAACCCTGGATTTTTTACAGGATGGACTAGATAATGGGCTATCGTCCAACATCATCTGGCGGCAGATGGTGGCCCTGTCCTCCGTAACTTGCGGGTCCCTGGACTCACTTTCTCAACATCCCACTATCTGGCGATTCCTCAGGGGAGCAACTAATCTATGTCTCCCTGTAATACACAGGTACCCTACCTGGGACCTGTCTAAGGTGCTGAAATCCCTCACTGGGGCCCCTTATGAACCATTATGGTTTGTCAGCCTCTGCCTATTATCCTGTAAGATGGCCTTCTTGGTGGCTATAACTTCCGCCAGGCAGATCTCGGATCTTGTTGCTCTATCAGTATGGAGTGACCTGTGTGTGTTTCACACAGATCGGGTAGTTCTGCAGTTGGACCCCTCATTCATACCTACGGTTAACACTGCTTTTCATAGGGCGCAGAAACTGACATTACCCAACTTCTGCCCATATCCAGTCCACCCCTTAGAAAGATGCTGGCACACCTTGGATGTGAGGAGGGCCCTCTGCATCTATCTTAAGCTAACTGCCGATCTGAGAAAGACAGAGTCATCGTTTATTTCCTTTCAGCCTGCTTCCTTAGGTTCCGAGTCACATCTTCTGCCATTGGCCGGTAGCTTCGCCTGACCATCGCTAAGGCATACAAACTGCAGTCCCTGCTGAGGCCCACGCAAGTGATGCTGCATTTGACCTGAAGTGCAGCTACAACGGTGGCGTGGGCCACACAGGCCTCTTTGGAGGAGATCTACAGGGTGGCAACCTGGACGTCGCCTTCTCCATTTATCAAACATTACAAGTTGGATATGTATGCCTTGGCAGAGGTGGCTCTTGGCTGCCAGGTCCTTCAGCAGGTCCATATGGACAGAGAGGTTTCTGACCAGACTGGGGCCAACCTGTAATGCAGGGGACAGCCAGCTTTGGAATGTCCCATTCCTGGGTGCTGTCTCCACCATTAGGGAGAAGGGACATTGGTCTTACCTGATATACACCTTCTCGTTGGGTGGAGACAGCATCCAGCCCCACCCTTTCTGTTGTCTGGTCATACATCATATTTCATCAGAGGGACCTTGTGGTGCATATCGAGTCTGTCGCTTCGTATTCGTCAAAAGCTGGGAAGCCCTAGCAACAGGAGTGTGGCTTAACAACTTTGACAGACTCAGTCCTTCAACTGAACAGATGAGGACAACCCATTCCTGGATTATGTCTCCACCTAACGAGAAGGTAAGACCAACACCCCTTCTCACCCAACATTTTTAAAGCCATCATGTTGAAAAAGGCTGGCCTGATTTCTTGTGGTCTGCAGTGTAAATTTACATTTTGCCTTTGTAGTCAAAGTTGTTACAAGTTTTCTGTGGCAGGAGTTTTATGTTTAAAATGTAATGGCAATTGATATGCCCCTCAACTTAATATGAAGCAAGAACTTTTCTTGAAGAGCTATGATGGCTAAAATATAAAACATATGTTTTGGTTAGAATTGCAATTACAATGCAACTGAAAGCTTCTAATGGTATCAGATTTGGGTAGTTTTTTTCTTATCTACTATTATTTGAATCTTGCATGATTTTTGGGCTGTTTCGAATTACCATAATACTTAAATCGGTAGAGCTAGCGTATGCAAACAATTTTTTCTTTTTCTATTTTTGTCTAAAATGCTCAGTGTTCTTGATGTTAATAATCACCTTGTTTCTCTTACAAATTGCTAGCATTTCCATTTATAAATGGTGATTGTGAATGTGATCTTTTTTTTAAAAAAGCCCAAGTTTCTATAACATTTTAAATGATCTTTGTAACAGTTTTATATATATGAAAACCTTATATTTCAATTAACATATTTTTCTCTTTTGTTTCCAAAATAATTTGATAAATCCACAAACCATTGTTATTGGATATTAATGCAGAAGGACAAAGAAAATTAATGAATATTATTATGGTCTTTTAAAAAAGACTTGTATATTTAAGGTTTTTTTAAAAATAAGAACCCATAATTAATGGGTTTTTCCATTATTATTTTTAAATTGATAATTGCATTTTTCTGTTTTTATTTCTTCTTTCCTTTGCCTTGTATCCAGTTGATAGTAATAATGTCAGTTTTTCAAGTTTTGCAGAAATATATAAATAAACTAAAGGAAAGTTAGATCTAGTATTCCTTTTAACTATAATGCTATAGTCTTAAACTAGCTTTGGTTCTTGCTTAGAAAACAAAAAATTAGAGTAGGTAAGGAGAGAAAAGGATAGTGTGGTTTATCACAGTGACTTGAACATCCTGGATTGCCTATATAACCATGTCACTTTTGATTAGCTGACTTGTTATTGCAGCGATCTGGATTCAATGTGTGTTTTTATTTTTGAGAGAGATCCTGGTTGCACATGGAATTGAAAGCAATAAATGTGAAGATGATGCAGACATTCTCTCTGAAAGGTTGGAAAATATTTGCCAATAGGAGAATGATGACATATTTTAAAACATAGTCTATTTGAACCCCATTTCATTTAACATTTGAGCAAAATTTATGAACCAATTATAGAATGGTGCTTGAAAGGCTAATCAACTGCATGTTCTTCTCATAGCAACATCCCCCCTCTGCTTTTAACAGTGGAGAGCTTTCTATATAATTCCCTTATTCAAAGGTCACTTTGGATCATATAACCACATGGGAGTCTACCATGCCTCCTGTAATTAACAACACAAGGTCCACATTCTCAGCCTGGAGACTTTTTAAAGTAAAAGTTAATATTGCCCAAACCAGTTGATAACATTTTACAAGTACAAAGGCTTAACAAGCAAAATAGTGATGATCTACATATAAAAGTAGTATTCATACAGTATAGAAATAACTATATTTTCAAGATCCAGGTTTAAGGGCTTAGGCTTAAGGGCTTGATTGCAGGAAGAAGGGAACTCTCAAGATGGGGAAAAAAGGAGAAGAGATAAAACTGGATTAAAGATTACAAATGTAGATTGCATTTGAACACTTCCCCCCCACCCCCATATTTCCCCTCCATGAACTTGGAAACACACAGTTTTAATTGGAGAGAAAAAGAGATGTTCTCCTACGTGCTGCTCGAGAGTCCTAGCAGTGGTTATATCCTCTCATGATTGGCTGGAGACTGGGTTAATGAATTAGATATCCTCCTCCTCCTTCCGGTGGGCTCCAG